>JAHRIG010000025.1:814666-1094195 GCA_020311275.1 Eira barbara
GAGGTCGGAGGGAGGTCGGAGGGGGGTGGGAGGGAGGTCAGAGGCGGGTCGGAGGAGAATTGGAGGGAGGTCGGAGGGAGGTCGGAGGGGGGTCGGAGGGGGGTGGGAGGGAGGTCGGAGGCGGGTCGGAGGGAGGTCGGAGGCGGGTCGGAGGAGGATTGGAGGGAGGTCGGAGGGGGGTGGGAGGGAGGTCGGAGGCGGGTCGGAGGGGGATTGGAGGGAGGTCGGAGGGGGTGGGAGCGAGGTCGGAGGCGGGTCGGAGCGAGGTCGGAGGGGGGTGGGAGGGAGGTCGGAGGCGGGTCGGAGCGAGGTCGGAGGTCGGTCGGAGGCAGCGGCGCGCGGACCGTCGCCGCCGCAGCCTGGGAAACAGGAGGAGCCGCTGCTGTTTCGGGGTGAGGCTCGCAAAGCGGCTCGCGGGAAGTGACCCCCGTTGACTCTGAAACGCTCACGAGCGGCCTCCGGAGCGGGTCTGGGAAGTGTCTCGGGCGGTCCGACCGGTAAGACGCCCGCGTCGGACACCGGTCTTCCATGTGATTCTGCCGGCGGACCAGGCCGAGGCCGCTTCGGAAACAACGAGGCAACAGCGCCGTCCCGCGCCGCGCTAAGGGCTGTTCAAAGCGCGGGACGCCCCGCCCCGCCCCACTCCTCCTCCCTCCGGCGTCGCGCCACCCGCTGAGCCGGCCTCCGGCGCCCGCGCATGGGCGGTGCGGCCAGCGGCGCGACGGACGGACGGACGGACGGACGGGCCGACGGGCCCACGCAATGCCCGCGTTCACTGAGGCCCCGCGGAAAAGGACGAGGGTTTAGAAAACGAGCGTCTCCGCGGAAAAGACGCACCAACCGACAGGCGCGAACGAGAGCTTCTGCGCCGACCTGCCCCAAGCGCCCCCGTGGCCCCGCCGCCCGCCCGAGACACCGGCCCGCGCTGCGTGTTCCGGGCGGGGGAGGCGGTCCGCGTCTGCCGCCCCGGACGCCCGGCGAGAAGCGGCTCGGAGGACGCCGCCGCCCTGCCTGGCCCCGCGGCGGCACAGAAACCCCGAGGCGCGCGCGGCAGCTGTGAGCCGCGACGCTTCGAAACCGTCCCTCGTCGCTCGTCGCCTCCGACCGCGACCCCGCAGCACTTGGCGCGGCTCCCGGACCCCGAGGGCGGAGGCGGCAGGCGCGCGCGGGCCCGTCCAAGAGGCTCCGGAGCCCCGGCCCGATTCGCGAGCAGAAAGACGCTCCCCCGGCGGTGCTTCGTGTCTCTCAGGGACAATGAGACAAAAGTGGACACAACAACGAGGACCGACGGGGCGAGGCGGGGAGCGAGGGCGCGAGGGGACGATTTTCCAAGCTGCCCGCGCGCGCTCGCAAGGACCGGCTCGTGCCCGGCGCGGAGCTAAGCCCCGGCGGTCTGAGGGAAGAACTGCGGCGCCGCCGAAGTAACCCGCCGTCCCGGAGCCGGCCGCGCGCTCGGAGGGACGCGCTCAGACGGACGCGAACGCCGCGGAGGAAAAGACCAGGCCGGATCCACGAAAAGCGCAGCGACGTCTAACAGAAAAGATCACAAAAATGGGTCCGACAAGGCCGGACCGTCTGTCACAGGATAGAGCTCTCAGGGAAAGGTGACGAACGGGCTCGGCTCGAACATCGCGCGGACGGCGGAGTAGCGGCGGCCCCGCGGCGGCGTCTCCCGCCCGGAACGCGGGCACGTCAAAGCGTCCGCACACGGGCAAGGGCGGCGGCGGCGGCGGACGGGGGCGCGCGGGCTTGCGCAGGCGCCGCCCCTCACGCGGCAGCCGTCTGACGGGACCGGGCTTCAAACCTCTCCCGGCGGCCCCGGACGCTCGCGCTCCTGCCCACCCACCGGCCGAGCTCCCGCCGCGCGCCGCCGCCGCCCGTGACTGGCGAGAAGCCAGCAATGAGCGGCGGTCGCGAGGGGCGCCCGTCGCGGGGTCACGGGGGCGGCCCGCGCAGGCACCCGCACACGGGGCCATCGCCGCCCCCCGCGAGGAGGCCGCGCGCTCCACCCCCCCGCACGCGGCCCGTCCCCAGACGGCGCGGGGCGAGCACCGGGCGCGGGAGCACCATGAAGAGCTGCGTTCGCGCGGATCCTCTCAGGGCACCTGGGGACAAAGACCGGGGAGGGGCGGACGGTCACACCGGCGCGCGGCGTCGCGTCTACGCCGCACGGCCACCGAGAACGGCTCAGACGTCACGACTGTCCTGTCCGCCGTGTCTGGCCGGGCGCGATCTAGACCGAGAACCACCGCGACACGGCGCCCATGGGACGGCGCACGCGGAACGACCCTCGGGCGACAGACCGGAAAGGAGACCCCGCGACAAGCGTGTGGAAAGGGGAGCGCGCCGCCGCCAACAGAAACACACGGGAAGGGCTTCCGGCGCGGACCGAGCGGCGCAAACACGCGCGAGCGAAGCAGTCGCCGGCGCTTCCCCGCGGACGGCACGGCGGCCGGGCCCTGGGAGGACTTCGGAGTGCGCCGGTTCCTAAGCAATTTCGGACGGGAAAACTCAGTTAACATCGGGGGAAACTTTTTCTTAGAAACCCAACTGTCTGAAGACATGACCGCCACAAGAGGAAACCCTTCTTACCAAGTGGAAAATGAAACCAGTTCCGTACTAGGATTTCCCTGTGAAGGCGCCCAACGCCCACGAAGTGTAAAAGGCAGTAGAGAGGGATTTTAACATTCCTTGATTTTTCAAGGAATAACTATGGAGCGATTTCATTAAAAGGTGACAGAATTTCGTTAAGATAATTCATGATGTTTTATGGAAAAAAGGTAGAATTTAAACATGTAGGTGACAAGAGCGTCAACAGTAAGGATCAAAGATGCCAAAACAGACGGGGATGGAGAACACGGTCTCCTTCGGTGGACAGAGTTCCTCTCCCGCAAGGACACCGGGACACAAGAAGTATGGAAATATGTAAATGTTCCTCCTCGCACACGCGCACGCACACGCACACACGCGTGATGTATGCTCAAAGGCCACAGACTTCCCTCTCTTCTACGTCTGGGCACTAGAAAGCACGTTTGACGACATGCCCCCCGTGACAGGAAACAGCTGAGACCGACTGCGGCCATCAGCAGCTGCACGAGGGAGCCGCCGCACAGACCGTGTCTGACCCTTGCGGCCCTCCTCAGCTTCCGGTGTGACTCTGAGCACACACCAACAGTGGGTGACAGGGTGGTGTCCTGCTGAGACCTGGTGGCGGATGAAGACAAACCCCAGACTGCCTGCTGGGATGCCGCAGGAACTCTTCAGAAAGCAAGTCCAGGACGTGCTCACGGTTGACTCCCGAGGCGCCACCCCTGCGCCTCACACACCGGGCACTCAGCGACCGCCGGGAGCTGCCCTGCGGGCCAGCCAAAGCAGCCACTGCAGCCAAGTGTGCGGCTCAGACACCTCCTCCGAACACAGAATGGTCCCACAATTCAGAGTCCTCATCAAGGACTTTTATAAAAGCTGCCAACAACGTCCCACTCTCTTCCTAGACTGACTCAGATGCTGTCCATCAGGGGCTAAGAATGAATAATGGAGCAGCCACAAGCAGGGAGGAAAAAGAGTGGCAGCAGCAGACGCAGAAGATCCCCAACCACAAGAGAAGCAGCTTCGCAGCGCCAGCACACGCAGCTAACCAAACGTTGTCCGGGGTCCGGGCACCCAGCTGGCGCGGCAGGAAGGGAAGGAGACCCCTGGTCTCCGGGTTGTGAGTCTGAGCCCCACACTGGGTGTAGAGATGACTAACACAATAAACAAATAAATTTTTAAAAATCACTAAATAAAAATAAAAATCTCAGTGTTGACAGAGACTGTGTATCGGTTACAATATTCCGCTTCTCACAAAGCATGCTCAAGATAGGGGTGTGCTTCACGGTGGACGTGGCTTTCCTTTTCCACAGAAAACATACAGCAAAGAACATTATCCCAGAGTATTTCTACAAGAATGTGCTTAAGAACTCCAAACAGAAAAAGTTCAAATACTGTAAATATGATATAACAAACCACAGTCAAGTCACATAAGGAATTAGCCATCGATGCCATTCAAAGAACAGATCACTACGGAATATTAGAAATTAAGGAGATGAACAGAAAATATTCTTTTTTTTTTAAAGATTTTATTTTATTTGACAGAGAGTGAGACAAGGAGAGAGGGAACACAAGCAGGGGGTCTGGGAGAGGGAGAAACAGGCTTCCCTCTGAGCAGGGAGCCTGACGTGGGGCTCAACCCCAGGACCCTGGGATCCTGACCTGAGCAGAAGGCAGACGCTTAACATCTGGGCCACCCAGGTGCCCCCAGAAAATATTCTTCACAAGAAAACAAATTTCAAAGTAAAGTCAATGAGCATTTACATGCATTTTTTAATATCTCAGGTTTTACTTATCCGTCGTTTGCATCAGAATAACCAGCCACAAAGCAAAGCACCGCAGCTGAAAGAACACTGGTTTGACGTGGGAGCAGCCTGGGTTTAAATAGAAACTCTACCAGAACCACAGTGGCTCAGGGCAAGTCACATGGCATGAGCTTCAGGTCCCGCATCTGTAACGTGGCGGTAACACCAACCTACCTTGAATGGCGGTTATGCAAATGAGCAAGCTACCTGACCCTCACAAGGAAGTCAGAGGAAAGCCGGATCATCACCACCATCTACACGTAAAATGTCCTTTCGAAGATCTACCAGTGATGGCCAATCTTGTCTAGATAGGCCAATCTGCATTCGTCTAGGAAATAAACCCACTGACAATTATTTTTAAAGTATTCTGATTTGTAGTGTCACAGAAGTGTAAAAGACATATTAGTATGCCTTCAACATTTTTTACTATTTTTAGGTGACAATGACAAACATAAAATTAGCCACTCTAAAGTGAATAATATAGCAGCATTAAATTCATTCACGATGTTGTGCAACCCACTCTATCAAGCTCTAAAACATTTTCCATCACCACAGAAGGACACATCAGACCCACTAAGCAGCTGCTCCCACCACTGCCGCCACGTGCCCAGGCCGTGGCAAGCACAGCCAGCTTTCCAGCTCCATTCATCCACCTGTTCTGAAACTTTGTGTAAATGACATCACACCGTCCATGAGCCTTTGTGTCTGACTTCTTTCACAGTGTGCAGTATTTCCAAGGTTCGCCTATGTTTAGCAGTATTCATTAATTTTTACGGTTGGCTAACATTCCAGTGTTCAAAAACACCACGATTTGTTTGCCATTCACCCCCTGGTGGACATGCGGCGATTATAAATAGTGCTGCGTGAATGTGGGTGGGTGCACATCTGCCTGAGTCCCTATTTTCGATCCTAAAGGCATTTGGGAATGTCTCAATTCCTCCTTCATTTGTGAATGATAGGTTTAGGGACATCCAATTCTTGGTGCGCTGTTTTTGTCTTTTCCCACCTTAATAATGCCACCCCGTATCCTTCCGATGTCCAGGGTTTCTGACTTAAGAGCCCTCCCTCCCTTGTGCATGACAAGCTGCTTCTCTCTTGCTGCTTCTGGAATACTCTCCTAGTCCTCGGGCTTCGACAGTTTGATTGTCATGTGTCTCAGTGCAGGCTTCCTTGCATTTATCTTTCTAGGGAGTCCGTGAGTTTCCTGAATGGGTAGAGTCAGGTCTTTCCTCAGATTTGGGGAGTTAACGGCCACTGGTCCCTACAACATTCTCCCCACCCTTTCTCCCTTCCTCGCCTTTCAAGATGCCCACTGTGTGCACCTTAGTGCACTTGCACTACCCACGAGTCCCTTAGGGCCAGTGTATTTTCCTTCATTCTTCACCTGCTTCTAAGATTGGATAATGCCACTTGAGATTATCTAGTTATTATGAAATTACCTAGGTTCAAGGTCACTGATCCCTTCTGCCTGTTCAACTCTGCTACTGAAACGCTCCAGTGAGTTTTTCATTTAATTTATTACACTTTTCAGCACCAGAATTTTTGCTTTTTGCTTCCTTTTTATAATTTCTATATCTTTATTGATATTCTGTATGTTAATACACCATTTTTCCTGATTCTTTCAGCATTTTCAGTTGTTTCCTTTAGGTCCTTGGACATATTTAAGGCAGTTAATTTAGACTTTGATAAGCCCAGGATCTGGGCTTCTGCGGGGACAGTTTCTGTTCATTTCCTCCGTGACTGGGCCACATGGTTTTTCTGCATGTTCTGTAATTTCTTATGGAAACCTGTACACTTTCACTATTGTAATCTGGTAACTCATGAAATCGGTCATTTCCCCCTCTTCTGGGTTTGTTTTGTTGTTCTGTATACTCTGTAGCCACACAAGCACAGTGACTTTTCTAGACTCGTTTTGTAAAGCGTGTATTCTTTGTCATGTGTGGTCTGAGAAGTCTTTCAGCCAGTATTTTGGAAAGGATTTCCTTGCATGAGGAGGAGACGAGACTAAGAAAGAAAGGGAGGGATTATGGGGAGGAAGAAGAAAAGAGCAAGGGAGTGAGAAATGGAGGACAGAGGCGAGAGGAGAAAGTGAGACGGGCCTCCCCCCATCGCTACAGACTGCCTCTGTGCTGGGGACTCCGACCCAGAGTCAGGCAGCCTACAACTCAGCCTGAGATTTCACCTCTGCTTGCACGGAGCCTAGAGACCGGCCAGAGGCAAAACACTTTACTGGGGTCTTTTCAGAGTGTGATCCAGCACTGGCCTTGGATGGGGCTTTCAAAACTCCCCGGGAATCACAGGCAATTTTACAGGCCCTAATTGTCCAAGAAATCCCCGCTCCACCTTCTTGCGCTTGGCATCCGACACTCTATCCTGTGTGCCGACTATCATCGCTGGCCCCAAGCTCCTGCTGCCTTCCTTAGCCTGACAGAGGCTTGAGAAATGCCTGCTGGTTTTTGGTTCCTCTGCCCTGAGTGACATTCAAGTCAGATGAAAGGAAGACAAGCATCCCGAGTTAGTCCTTCGTGTGTCCCTGACAGGCTGGATAGACAGCACAATTCTCCACAAGTAAGCTCTGCTGTGGTCCCTTCAGAGCCAGGGTCCAGAGTCCCCAGTCAAGAATGGGGGCTGGCCCTGACTTTTCCACGTGTCTGTGGGAGAAAGGAACCCCTCCTCCGCCAGTTTCGCAGACATCACCAGGCCACTTAGCTCTGAACGATACAATTACCCCGCAAAAACACATCTCTACACGACCCAAATATCACAATTAAAAACAATGTAAAAAATAAGACAGCAACTATACTATATTCTAAAAAAGACAGACCAAGATTACACCCAATTTACCCGGCCATTCTGGGGACTGTTTTTTCCAAACTCAAGCTTACCTCTTTTCTTCAACATACCAACCCTCTACCATGCCACTACTTTCAGCAAAGCTTCTTAATAATTACTCATTCAATTAACCCACAAAAGAACAGCCTTCTTAGTAAACGGTGCTCGGACAACTAGACACTCACGGGCAAGGGAAGGCGGACCATGGCACACCACACACGAAACATGCAGTGAAAGTGGGCCACACATCTGAGCGTCAAAGCTAAAACAATGAAATCCCCGGAAGAAAATACAGAAGTAAATCCTTGTGATGTTAGGGTGGCAAACTGTTTCTTACCTACAATGCCAAAAGCACAAGCAACGAAAGGAAACACAGACGAGTCAGACAACAACAGCATGAAAACTTCTGTACCTCAGAGGACATCGAGAGGAAGAAAACCCACACACGGAATGAGACAAAGTATTTCCAAACCATATACTGACAAGAGACTGAAATCCAGATTACATAAAGAAACTTGTAACTCAGTAATTAAAAAATAACCCAGTTAGAACAGTAAGCAGAGAATCAGAATAAACATCTCTCCAGAAAAGACACACAAACACCCAACCAGCACACAAAACGAAGCTCCACATCACTAGCTCGGGGATGCGCAAACCAAACCACAGTGAGCTACCACTTCGCACCCACCAGGAGGCCACGATAGAGCAGATGGCCAGTAACGGTGCCGCTGAGGACACTGGAAGCTGGAAGCGTCGCACGCTGCCGGTGAGTGCAAAACGGTGTAGCTAGTTAGGACAAGAGCCCGGCAGCTTATCAAACACACGGTTACCACACAAGCCAGCCATTTCACTTCTGGGTATATTTACAAAAGAAACAACACGATGTGCACAGAAAACAGTCGCATACAGACAGTCGCCGCAGCATTACTGACAAGAGCCTCGAGGGGAAACAATCAAAGGTCCACCTGCAGATGAAGGGGCAGACGCAACACGGGAACACCGGAGTGGAACACCGTTTGGCAACAAACGGAAACAAAGCCTGAGAGATGCCACCACAGCAACGAACCTTGAACACAGGATGCCAAGTGAGAGAACCCCGTGACAAAAGCCCACATACTGCATGATTCCACGTCTGTGACCTGTTCCTAAGAGGCAAATCCATGGAGACAGAAAGCAGACGGGTTGGAGGGGGGAGGGTTGGCTGGGGCTGGATCAGGGTCAGAAGGGGCAGGAATGGAATGACGGCTAATATATTCAGAGTTTCTTTCCAGAATGTTAAAGATGTTCCAAAATTAGATGGTGGTAATAGTTTTATAACTCTGTGAACCTACCAAAACCTACTGAACTGTATACTTCAAATGGATAAACTTTGTTATATGAAATATATCACAGTAAGCTATAGAAAAAATTTTTTTCTATTTCAAATAAATAAATTCAGTGTACAAATGTCCACATGCAAACAGAAGATACAAACTCCACTCTAAACCTCATTTGTTTAAACAGGCTTCAAAGTTATTATGAACACTTGTCAAGCTTTCGGTGCCCTCCTTCATTGTCCTTCACTGACGCGATGACTGCCATTGTGTCACTTTCTGATCGTAATGTCTACCTACAATGGCTTCTCCCACTCTCTTCCTAATACATCGCTCTTTTCCACTGGGACTGAGAGACCAAAGAAACAAGCTCTTTAAAAACACAGAATCGGGGTGCCTGGGTGGCTCAGTGGGTTAAGCCTCTACCTTCGGCACAGGTCATGATCTCAGGGTCCTGGGTTCGAGCCCCGCCATCGGGCTCTCTGCTCAGCGGGGAGCCTGCTTCCACCTCCCTCTCTCTCTCTGCCTGCCTCTCTGCCTACTTGTGATCTCTGTCTGTCAAATAAACAAATAAAATCTTTAAAAAAAAAGCAAAAACAAAACACAGAATCAGGCAAGGGTTAAAGCCCTGAATGAAGGTAAGGAGAAATGGGCACGAAGCCATCACCGCTCTGGACCACGGCATTTTCTGCAGGCGCTCCGAGTCCCTTCACTCTAGGCTGCAGTACCAGATGTCTGGCAACCTTTATGACTGTGTTTAAAATATAATCTGCAAACAGATTTCAGGCAAGGTGATACTGGGCTTCATAGAAAATGTGCATACACCGGCTGGGTTTCACATGTGTCTAAGTACCCTGAAGTCTCAGGCATTGTATTATTTAAAAAATTAATTAGATACCATACGTAACCACATGGTGCTATTTTCAGTCAGAGAATTAAGACTTTTTTTTTCATTTATGTTAACTCTTAAATGATTACAGTTAGCAAATAATAAAATCAAAAGACTCTTGCTAACCTCTTACTGTAAGTTTGCTGTACAGCTGTGAATTTACTTCTTTGTCTCGCTGGAAGCGCCGAAATTCATCAATTGCTTCCCTCATGATAGTAACGGCCAAGACAAATCCCTACAAAACAAAATAATATACGGCATTTGAGAAAACTGGCTTTAACCAAAAAGTCAGGGGAATATTCTTTCGCCGAGCAGGTCCACTTTACCCCCCCCAATTCATGTTACTTCTAAAACATACACAAAAACAAAGAAAAAAGACAAAAAGTAATAATGAAAAACTGTAAGAGAAATATAATACATCATAGTAAAAGATTAAAAATTCTCCCTATCCCCCCATTTTTAAAATTCATGTCATAACATGTCCTTTAATCTAAACATCAGAAAATACTTAATAAACCAAAGAAAAAGAAATTAACAATCTTAAAGACAAACAAACAAACAAACAGGAATTAACATTTGGAACGCTGGAGCCTTTAAACGTGTAATTACCAAAGGCTGACATAAAGTCTCGTAACTTCTGCCTGTGAACCTCTTTCGGGGGAGAAAGCATGAAGGACTGTGGCACAATACCAGCGCCACAGCTTCGTCCCCCCTTGCAGGAGCACGGGCACCGCCACCGGACTTGTCGTGCCCCATTTTGTAAGCTAAAACCTCAACAGACCGACTTGAAGCTACATAAATACAACTGTGATGTGCTTTGTGACCTGTTGTGAACTCTGTTACGCCCCGACACGTCTTTTTTAGAGGTTACACATGTGCTTTCCCACACGTGGCATGACTAGTCTCTGGCCACAGGCTCCTGAGAAGGCTGTGCGTTACTGACGCGCACTCCCCAGGCTGTTCTGTGAATGACGCAACACTGGACAACCACCCTGCAAGGACAAGAGTCTGTCACTCCAGGGCTGTGTGTCACCAACAGGCCACACCAGGTGAGCCCTCGCGTTTACTGAAAGGCCGTCCCCCCTGCTACGCTCAGAGCTGAGTCCTCACCACCTTCTCACTGTAGAAATTCCCATCACTCCAACGACAGAGGAACCCCACACCTGACACTGGTCACCCCATCCCCTCCAGGCCCCAACGCCTGGAAACCACTAGTCCAGCTTTCTGTCTCTATGGATCTGCCTCTTCTGGGTGATGTGGCCCGTGTAGCACTTTGGGGAACTGCCAAACCGCCTTCCAACGCGGTTACACCCCTTAAGGTGAGCTTACTGACCACACACATCCTTATGTGTAACTGTGCATTCAGATCCCACACCCACTGGTTAACTGTGTCGCTTGCCTTCCACTGTGAAGCTGTAAGAGCTCTGTGCGTTATTCTGGAAACAAGTAATATCTCATTAGACGTGGGATTAGCAAATGTGAGATTACAAATATTTTCCCCCATTCTAGTTTATCATTTTACTTTCCTCCTGGTATCCTCTAATGCCCGAAAGTTTTTAATTTAATTTAATTTAATTAACATAATTAATTTATTTACGTTTTTCTTTAGTCACTTGGGCTTTTGCTGTCCAAGATCACAAAAATCTGCCTCTCTGTTTTCTTCCAGGAGCCTTACAGTTTTAGCTCTTCCGCTGAGGTCTGTGATCCACTGTGACTGGTTTTCTGGGTATGACCTGAGCAAGGGCACAATTTCATTCCAACTTCAGTCTTTCACATCTGGCTGTTCAGTTGCCCCAGCATCATTTGCTGAGTGCACTGAACAGTCCACTGGACGGTCTCTTAGCACCTCACCAAAAACGCATCTGCCAGTTTAGGAAGGTTATTTCTGGATTCTGTGCTGTATTCCTTGGTCCTTTCATCGATCCTTCTGCCAGTCCCACACCTTCTTGATTACTGCAGCTTTGAAATGTGGAAGCAGGAGTCCTCTGACGCGGATCTTCTCTTCTGGGTTGCCTGGCTACTCTGGGTCTCTTGCATTTCCATATGAATTTTAGAATCAGCGTGTCAATTTCTGCCAAAAAGCCAAGATGGATATTGACAGAGATTGTACTGAATCTGCAGATCAATTTGGAGAGTGCTGCCGTTGTAACAATCGTGTCTTTCAACCCCTGAACATGGGATGACTTTTATTTATTTAGATCTTCGTTTTTTTTTTAAATGTTTTATTAGTTTCCAATATGCAACCCTGAATTTTAGCTAAATCTATTCCTATTTTTTTCTTTCTGATGCTATTATAAATGGAACTGCTGTCCTAATTTCATTTTCAGATGATCACTGCTGGTATATAGAAGTACACAAGGTTTTTGCGTATCTATCGTGTACCCTACGACTTTACCATCTCATTTATTAGTTCCAGGATTTCTGTATACACGGACACCCCAGATTTCTCGACATACGAGACTGTGCCGCTGTGAACACAGCCAGATTTCCTTCTTTCCTTTGTATCTAAATGTTGTTTAGTTCAGGTAAGACAAGGAAAAAAATAGGAAAATCCAAAGTAGGAGATACCAAAATACTTTTTAAACAAATTTAGTGTTATCAAAAGCCTTAAAACTTACACACACTTTAACCAAACAGTTTCACTTCTGGAAACTTATCCTAAAAAAAAACAAAACAAAACAAACAAAAACAGAAACACAAGGATCCCACCAGCATCAAATATAAAAATCTGGAAATAGTCTGAATGTCTACAAATAGGAAATTCATGGTGTACTCTTTGTTGAAATACTATATTTCCTTAATTCAAAGATGTGGTTAGTGTCAGGTGGGAAGACAACGCCACTTTAAAAACATAAACTCTAAGTCACAACCCAGTTCCAGTAACATGAAAAGTAGGCCTCCACCAAACCAAGAAATACAGTTCTACACAGCCATTCTCACGCAGGAGAATGTCTACTGTTACAGACCGTGTTCACAGCGTATGCGTGATTTCTTCCGATTCTATTTGTGACGGCCTCGCCCTGAGAGAGAGGAGACGTTCCTCACAGACTGGAACAGCACTGTTAACAGAGTGGCTCTGCATCCGGCAGATGCAGCGTCAACACCTGGAATGTTCTGTGTGCTACCAATGTGCTCGAGCCCTCCCCGAAATGTGTACTTTCACCCCAGACCGGTACATGTTGCCTACATGCTCCAGGTCAACCTAACTTTCACCCTGGAAACCTATGGCTTGACGACAGCACAAGTGAATTCTCCGTTCATTAAGCAATTACAAACCACAGAACGTAGTCGTTCCTAGGGCTTCCAAGAACTCAGCAAGTGAAAGTAAGCTCTTGTTTCTAAAGCAGTAACATTAGAGAAGATCACCAAAGAGGGGAAGGTCTCTGCTCCTGAAACAGGAGTCAAGCACACTTCAAGGAAACAGAGCCCTAGTCACAGGCAAGGACTGCACAAGCTGCTCTAGGCCACGGCTCGAATCTGAGGTTCACCTGAACACATGGCCGATGTGCAGGACCAGCAGCGACCAAGAGGTGTCGCTCCCACACCACCACGTGCGTCTCCAGCACACCTATCCCCAGAAAGGCCCCAAGCCAGGCTCCAGCACAAAGCAGATGCCGAGAAAGGTGCAGATGATGGGAAAGGCGCAGCCGACGCCAGCCCACCGTTTCCTCCTCAACCACTGCCATGTTCCGCGCGTGGCCTCCACCTGCAGAGTGTAGACCGACTGGGTCGTAGCTGGGTTGGAGCAGACCAGAGGCCTACGGATGTGGACAAGGAAGCGGTCCCACAGGAGCAGCTGGACCTTCCCACGGCCTCAGCACCGACCCGGTCCACGGTGGAAGCTACAGAGGCGCCACCTCGAAAAGCCAAAAGCAAACACAAGAGGGTGACGGTATTTCACAGTGAAACAACACTATCTGTGCATCGGCCCGTCAGTCACAATGCATGACAGGAACCTGTCACACGGCCAGTCCACGGACCAGGACGAAATCTTATACCACAAAGTGGAATTCTTTTTTCCTGCTTCTCCAGATGGCCCAGGAGTCATGCGGAGTAAGTGCCAACACAAGACGTATTTTTATAAAAACAGAAAAAAATTCCATCGATATTTCTTAGAATCAGTTAGTAACCTTGAGGGATTATTACATGGCAGCAACTTTGCTATATCTTTTAGATGAGTTACCTTTTAAATGCCACAAAAACCTTAGGAGGTGTGCACCATCACCTCTAGTTCACAGACAGGGAAACTGAGGCACCAGCAGCACATGTACATCCTTTTGCAAAGGTCACAGTAAACGTGCAGCTCATGTAACATGTGTTTGTCTCTGGACAGTAGGAGGCAGGAGTCCAGGGAACCGATGTGGCTTCTCCTTTCCCTACTCCGTCCACACCTCCGACGTGCAGAGACACTCCGAAGAAAGAGTGGACAGAAGGAAGAATCGAAAATCAGAGTGCTCGCAGACTGGCCACCTGCGCAGCCTGTCCGGCCTTCCACGAGCGAAACGGCGGAACAGGCCTCGGTGGAAAATCAGTACTAACCACCGCCGCCTCCACCTGAGAACCGCGTGTGCGGGGAGCTCCATTCCACCTGATTAACTCTGATGGAAGCATTACAATCCACTCTCTTACTCTGATTACACCAGCTTTCCCTCAAAGAGCTGCTGTGGAAGCTAAATGATGCAAAAGGTAATCTTCCCTCTGACACGGGGATGCAATAAAGCCACTTGTTTTCAGTTTGCTCTTCTGTTCCGCGGCAAAATATAACAGAAATTAGATCAGACTGGAGCTGGTAAATAACATCACCCGGAGAACTTGATAAAGAAAGATGATTAAACCATCGCTGTTCTCAGAAATACCTCTGAGTTGGAGAGCAGAGCAAACGTGCAGTGCCTTGTTTAAAATCAGCGGACGCCAAACCTAAGAGTTCGGAACCGCCCGCGGCGTGGCGCGCCAGGCTTCACTGCCAGGTTTCTGGCAAAAAGGAATCTGGAAATGCTAACTACTTCCTTTCTCTGAGCATCGTGAGAAGGCAGGCACAGAAAAGACATCAAAACACGGAGTGTGTGCCTAAGGACCACGTGCTGGTGCAGGCCTTCGACAGGATGCGGCCAGACACAGTGGTCAAGAGAGCAAGGAATCGGGGGCTAGGAGAACCCTGCTGAAGCATCCCTCCTTTATTTAAAAAAAATACAAACACACACACACAAGCACATACACACACATGCACACACATAAGCACATATACCCACATACATACACACACACACATATACACACATATCTGACTTTTCAGTGTAAAAAAAATTTTTCTGAGGTGAGTTTGGATCAAGGAATCAATACACCTCAGCCTGCCTCTTGGGATTCAAAGGTGAACCTAACGTACACATCAGCTTTTTAAGATTTCTGCTACATCAAAAAAAAAAAAAAAAAGATTTTTGCTACATCGGAGGTTAAGACGTACATGAGCAGTGCAACCACAGACACTAGCAAACCTTCATTACTGATTATCTGACGAAAGGCACAGACTGTGCTGCCGACAAACCACAGAACAGAACCAGGTTTCATAAAGCAGGCCACTTCTGAGGCCCAGCGGCGCGAGAGCAGGGACACGAGAGCCCGGCCAGTCGTGTCACAAAGCAAAATGAAGCATTACTCAAATGGGAAAAATGGGCTTTTCACCTTTCTTTGGGGCCCCTGACACCCAAGTGCAGCAGGGTAAGGGCGTCCCTTCCGTGAGCACGGCGCTAGGGGCTGACCGAGGCACTTCCGGAAGTACGACAGTTAATCCTCACACGCCGACAAGAGAAGGACAAAGCACTTCCAACGCCTCCAGCTGACAATCAAGTCAGAGGACGGAAAGGTCACTCACAAGCAGAGGACAGGCGCCAATGCTGGCACGCACACTCTCACTCCAGCCGTGGCCGACACAGGCAACTCCGTGAATGGCTGAACCGAAACTCCTCATCAGGAATCCATCTACGACTAACACTTTCTTTGGTCAAAAGCTACTTAAATCGCAGTTAATAGGAAAAGATGCAGAAGAAAAGCAGAAATGAATACATTTTACTTTAGATGTTTAAGAAGATCTTGTGTTCCAAGATAATCACTGCTGAAGTGAATCTCAACCCGAGATGGGAGTGATGCCGAAGGGGTCCAGGACAGCCAGGTGAAGCGGGGGCAGGAAAGGGGGCCAGCAATAAACACGCCGACACTCCAAGTACAGCCGTGTTTATGGGATGAGCAAGAGTTTTCCCTACGCTCTATCTGTAACGCTGCGCTGCTTCTCCTGGAACCTGGGAGAGGTGAGGAGTGGCCTGTCAAGGCGACTTCCAGGATGCGCAAAGCCTATGGGGTCTCCAGCTCAGGTGCACGGGGAACAGCGTATCATCACACTGACCATGACAGCAAAGTCTGTAACTGTAAAAAATGAGCAGAAACGTCAAAGTCTCCTCTTCTGGAAGACGGACATACCCGGTCAGTCGAACACTTCAGAGAAGTGAAAAGTGAACGAACTCAATCGTGTGTGTCATCACGGATCCGTTATATAAATCAATGTTCTTTTTTTTTTTAAGATTTTATTTATTTATTCGACAGACAGAGATCACAGGCAGGCAGAGAGAGAGGGGAAAGCAGGCTCCCCGCTGAGCAGAGAGCCCGATGCAGGGCTCGATCCCAGGACCCTGGGATCATGACCTGAGCCGAAGGCAGAGGCTTTAACCCACTGAGCCACCCAGGCGCCCCTATAAATCAATGTTAAGCCAAAAAAGCATGATGCAAAAGGACATATACAGTTAGATAACCTTTATATAAATTTTTACAGCATGTAAACACTGGATTTTATTCCAGTGACACAAACATAAACAGCACAATTATTAAGAGAGACGTAACAGCTGAGTCTCAAATGCAGAATAGGGGCTGCCCACAGGGGGAGGAAAGGAGCGAGGAAGAAAGAAACCAGTCCCCTCTGTCCTCTCTCCACAGCTGCCTGGCCTGAGCCTACTGTGACAACAGGTCTGAACTTCCTGAGCTGGGCAACACCTACAGAGGCAGACAGCGCTCCACCACTCAGGAGGAAACGGGAGTGCCCGCTGACCTCCCCTCCATCGCAGCCCTCGTGTCCCCACGCTCCAGCCACACTGCAGCCCCCGGGCTCCCCCTGCCTGCACATCTCTCCCCTATTGCGCGCACGGCCCAGCCACTCTGTCGTCTGGATAGCATTCCGGTGCCGCCACTCCGAGCAGCCTTCCTTGACCACCTGTTTCAATACGCCTGATGTCTTCCAACCTTGCTAATCTAATGAGCGGAGAGGTATTCGTTCACTCAGCGAGTGTGTATTTGTACGACAAACGCAGTCACTTTCTCCACTCAAACCCACGCTATTCAGAATCCGTGTGGACGCGACAGGAGAGGCTGCTTCAACTGAGCCTCTCGGCGAGGTTCCTGTCCCCTGGCAGCCCTCCCTGGCGCATCTAAGACCATTCCTGGGTGGCGGCAGGGCTGCACCAAGCAGAAGGGATGAGCTCGGGAGCACACTGACCACATCTCCAGTTCCGAAGGGAGCGCTTAGGTGGGGATGTGGGCACTGCTCTGCCCTTCCACTCACTATGTTTTCTTGGCTGGATGATGCTGGTAATCTGCCCAAAAGGAAGCAGTGCATCTTTCTAGGTGAGAGGAGGAGAGAAGGCCCACATTTTGTCTGTATAAGCTGAAAATTATTGGCAAACAGCATCAAACCATTAAAACAGCAGTATGTCTGAAGCTGAAATACTTGATGCTAAGGGTCAGCTGCCTTTCACAAACTTTTACGCCCTGAGCTGTCAACCCAAAACCACCTGGACTTCATCAGTGAGCTACTTCAGCCAAATGGTAAAAACTGCCCGTCCGTCAGGACGCCAAGAGCCACTGAACAGACACCAACAGCACCGTCTGCAAGGGAGAGAGCTGGCTGGAGAGACGGACCTGGTGTCGCAGGGCACGTCTAGGATGCCGCATGGAAACCAGCCCTCACGCCCAGCAGCAAAGGCGCCTAGTGGCCTCTGGGCCAAGACCCAAGGGCAGCGTGCGGCCGTGACACTCCGGCGAGGCTGTAAACCCCCTCGCAGCAGAGCTCGGCATGATCTCGCAGCAGAAGTGCGACAAGAAACAGCAACAAGACCTCGTGTCCTGAGACCGGGTCGGTTTATCTTGCAACCATCTGCACTCTTAAAACCAGATACTAAATAGTTAATAATTTAACTTAATTTCAAAAATCTGTTCTTTTACCAGAGGAGCCCAGTAGGTGTAGAGGTAGCCTATTTTCAGTGCTGGTACGAACTGGGAGCAGGATACTACCAGAAAATAGAGATTCAAGAAAAACTTGAATTGTTCATATAAAACCTAAAAAGGAAAAGAAAAAAATTAACACAATCTCTCGAAGGAAAACCTGTAATACTTCAATTAATTAAATCAGCACAGTATCTAACTACATTTGCACCAAACAGTAACAACCAGCCCTGAGTGACAGTAAATTTAGTTTAACTCTGACACCAGCTTTCCAATAACTGAATCCCATGTTTATTAGGCCTACTCAAAGTTATATTTAAAATAAATTGAAAAAAAGACAACTAGAATTTCCAATTATGTTAACAGCATCCTCTACAAGTTTTTATTTTCTTGTATACAATTCTGAGTTTTGCACACTCCTCTGTAAATCTCTGTAGATCAAAGCAAATGAGACAGCAAAACCTTCCCAATGTTACTAAGTCAATAAATATCTGTATTTATATACACAAAAATGTATATCTTGATAACTCAGAAAATTTTATAATGGGAAAATCCTATTAACGCTGCATTTATGGAAAGGTAAAAAAATGTGATAGCCATGTCTCTGAACATGAACATCTGGGTAGCTTTAAAATAAGTGAGTGAACAAGCAAAACGTACACATTATGACTTCATAAAAACTGCCTTAATCTCCTCTATTTACTTTTCTCGAAGCATAAGAAATGACGACAAGTAAAAGCACGTGAACTGCAGACCAATTCAGGAAGACGCGACCTATACCCTTTATAATCTCTTGGCAGATGATCTGCAATAATATTTTCAAATACAAAATAAGTATCATTCAATAAAATTTAGGAAAGCAAATCCTGAAACTTTGTTTTTGTTTTTTAATTCAAACAGAGTTATCTTTAAGGAAGAAAACTCAAGATCTAGTATATTAATAGACTTCTACTTACAAATTCTCAAATGATTAAATTTAAATTGAAAATCAAAATGGAACAAAACTCATGTTTATAGACGGGAATAATTCAAATAGTGCACCATAATTGCAATTAAACTTACAACCTTGCAACTTCCAAATCAAAATCTCCCTGGATGCCATTTCATATGCAACTCGGAAGGCGCAGAAATTTTAACAAGAGCAGAGCAATGGGTTAAGTACTCAGGGTTGACTTAGAGTCTGGAACCACAGTTTTTAACATAATGAAGTTTTCCACATCATCATACAGTTGTTTTTGCAACTCAAAAATCAGCTGCATTGATGACACGTTTATATTCATAATCATATTCAACTGCTGTCTAAAAATGTTTTGTGTCATTTCATAAATTAATCTCAGCAGGAGAGAAAGCTCTTTTTCCTCAGTGATTTCTTTAAAATCCCAGTTAGCATAAATTATATCTATTAGCAATTCAAAAATTGCCATTTGTGCTAAAAATGGCATAGAATTCCTACTGTGCAATTATCAGATGTTTCTAAAATACTACGTTTTAAATGAAAAGCCCAATTTAAGAAGCAATCTAAGGATGAATTCGCAGGGTAAGAGTCACACAGCCGCACCAACAGGTACCCTCAGGACGCGGACTGTCCTGGTGGCTGTGGGGGTTCACTCTGGTCAGAGTGGGGCTGCACTGTGGGGCTGCACACCACTGTAATCAATACTCTATTGTCTACTAAATGAACTTTGTGACCTTTAGGAAAATGCACAACGCTTCACCGATCTGCGAGTATTTAAAATTTAAAGAAAACAGTCGCTTCATTCGATGAAGATGAGAATATTTATCTGCCTGAAAGACAGCTTACATTTTATTGTCCTGACAAAAGAGCTGTCTTTTCATGATGGAGCCAGCAGTTCTGTGTGTTTTAATAAAGAGTAAATTAGATACGAAGCATTCGCCAACTATTAGATGGTTGGGGGAGGGTGGTGAGGGGCAATCAATGCCCAATATAAAATCAGCATGGTTATTTAAATTAAAACATGAAAAATAAAACAGCCCTTATTTCACATTACCAAGAGATTTTCTTGCAAAAGGGCATCAGAGCAGATAGCTAGAATGTGTCAAAAACCTTGATATAGAAATATAACCAGTACCAGCTTCCTTCTGCCTTTAGGGAGATGAATAAATTGGTCTATAAAAATAGGAAATAATGTTAAAAAAGAAAACAAAAACAACAAATTATTCAATCATTCTAAATACAAACTCAGCTTTGTATCTTAAGCCAAAAATATCACTGGCAACAAAAAAAGTAACAAAATATTTAAACTTATTTATACTTAGCATAATACCTAATTAAAGATAACTAATGATATAACAATATAACATGGCCTGAAATTTATAATGTGAAGTAGAAAATACATCTATAAATGCTTACAGATATTTTGTTACTGAGTCATGGTTGTGTAAAAAATTATTTTACTTTGATCACGAAGTTCCTTGGCAGGCTTTAAACTTAACATTCCAACTCACCTCCACACAAAACTTACAACTTATTTTCTGATAATTTAATTTAGGCTTACTTGATTATTTCTACAGTAATATAAATATGTTTATCTAGGACCGAAGTCAAACTATAAATTTTCTTTCACTGAACTCCACAATGCACCTACTAAAAGTGCGCATGAATTATTTAACAACTATCTGAAACATGGACAGTTCAGAAGCAAAAGGTCACTGATTTGTAGGTGACACAATTAACAGGGAAAAAAAATATTTAAAAAAAGATCAGTGAAAACAAAAGAAGCTAGCAATCTGTCATATGAAACCCATTCATAAGAATGTAATAGTCTTACCCCAGGTATAAAGGTAAATACATTGTATTTCTGATTTCTTATAGAATTTCTGGGATGCTTTTCTTCACACTTTTCAGGATGCCCGAGCCACACTGTGCGAGCTTTCAGTTCTCTCTTTCTTTGACAAATATTTATCAGCCAATCACAGCAACTGCATGAAACAAAAGACACTCATTATGTATCCTTGTTTAAAATTTTTAAATTAATTCTACATATTTAGAGCCAATACTGGTTGTTTCTGTATTTACTAAATACTGACAGCATATCTAAAGCTAACCTGTAAAGTTTGTCTTAAATAGGTTATACTGATATAAATCTGACATAAAACACTGAAAGAGACTTGTATGAGTGCATAATGACTTCTAGAACCTCAGGGAAAAGATCCTCCCTGTTCAGAGCTTCTTACTGACAAAAGCATTAACATTCTGAAGCAGTCAGCGCTCTTCTATGGGAGAAAAGGACAGCCGTGTTGCCTGCAATTCTCAATACACCACTAAGTGATCCAACGGTAAAGGTCCTCAGACATCAAGTCAGCCAGGATGTGAACCCTCTCTCTGAGGTAGTCACTTTTTTCCTCTCTTAAAGATGACTATTTTAGTAGTGGGTTAAGCCTCTGCCTTCAGCTCTGGTCATGATCCCAGGGGGATCGGGCTCTCTGCACAGCAGGGAGCCTGCTTCCTCCTGTCTCTCTGCCTCTCTGCCTACTTGTGATCTCTGTCTCTCTCTGTCAAATAAATAAATAAAATCTTAAAAAAATAAAAATAAAATAAATAAAATTAAGATTTGGGCTCAATTCCATACTGAGAAGGACACTGGTGTGTGCTGGGATGGGCTCATGTGAATAAATACTCAGCCGCACTTGCGTACAAACACCTTCGTCTGTGCAATACTGCACGTCTTCACATGCACTCTGTCCGCGCGCCAACTGTGTCAGGGCTCAAACACTCCCACGTCCTGGACATCCAAACCATTATTTTTGGATACAGAGAATAAACTCCTTCAAATACTTAAAAAAGTGGCAAAAAGGTATCAAAATCATCTGAACTAGTATTAAACAATGCTGAACTTAAATGTCAGCATTAACAATCTGGTTTCACTCACATCTCCAAAGTGCAGAGGAAGACCCAGAAGGGCTTGCTCCGGGCGCCGGCCAACGGCTCCTTCCAGGTGCAGCCCGGGCTGGAGCCGCAGGCCGGGAGCAGCAGGCGGAGGCTGTCCACTCACTCTCTGAACAGCCGCCGTGAACCTGCGTGACCGTGTCGGTCTCCAGAGGTGTGATTCTGGGGGAACCGGGCACACGGGACTTCCATCGTGAAATCACTGGGCATCTTGCCCGGCGGGGACGCTGGCCCTCTACGCCCATCACAGGGACATGTCTTCAGAGTCCCCCTACTCCGCGGTGTCACTCGCGGTGGCGTCCTCCAGACTGAAACTGGTTTGTCTGTCCTGATCGTCTGCCAGTTTGTTGGCCGCGCAGGGGATCTTCAGTCCGGGGCCAGCAGCCGACCTCCTGAGCCGGCGCCCGCCGGGTGTGCGAGTCCCCGCCCGCGGCCAGCAGCGCCGCTCCCCGAGCAGCCCCTCGCGGTGGCCGTGGTAGGAGCCGGGGTGCGGCCGAGCAGCCCCGCGTGGAAGCACCAGCAGCTCACACGTGAAGGACACGTCCAGGTCGCCAGCGGCGACAACCTGGGGCATTATCAAAGCCGGGTGACCGCCGGGATAGCACTCCCGCCTGCAGTGCCCCCCGGGGGGGTGGGTATTTCAGTAAAATATCAGGGATTCGTGACCATGTTCATGCCTGAACGGAACAAAAATGAAGGCTTCGAACAGACCAGGACACACTTCAAATTCCCATGACTTCTCGCCGGCCCGTCGCTCTCACCGCGTGGCCCGCACGGCCGCACCCGGCGGCGACCGCTCCAGCGCCGGCCCTCGGGGCTCTACCCCCGCCCCCGCCACAGCAGCCCGCGCACCCGAGCGCCGGGGGCTCCGTCCCTCGCTCTTCCCAGCGGCGGCTCCGCTCACACACGACGCGCTCCTGAGGCTAGAAAACCCCTGTTCGGCGCCACCAGACACGCGGCCGTGCACGCCAGGGGCGGCTCTTCCCTGACCCCTGGGCTCCACCGGGGCGACCCCTGCAAGGCCGCCGCAGCGATGCGAGCCTCGCCCGTTTCACACCGGAGAACAAGGAGGCCAGAACCGAGTGACTCCTCGGAGATGCGACGCCCGGCCGGTGGCAGAGCGGACAGCAGAGCCTGAGTCCGCCCTGCTCGTTGGCCCAGGGCTCAGGGCGCCCCGCGGCGGGTTGGGTCCCGTGGGCACAGGGCACACACGAGCAGAGCGCCGAGGAGCTGGGACGAGCCTCCACCGGGACGCCCACAAGTCTGAACGTGGGCTTCCCGTCAGAGAGCACGCGGGACAGGAGTGCGCACTCTGGAGCCCCCCGCACGACGCGTCCGCAGAGGAGGCCCTCCGGGGCCCTGCTGTCACTGCACGGCTGCCCTCGGTCCCTCTCAAGCGTCTCCAAGCTCACAACGCTCACTCCGGCGCACGAGCGTATGTGCCTGTGCTGCCCAATGAAGCGTCCCCCGGCCGCACGTGACCATTTTAATATGAATTTACATGAAGTGAAATAAACAGTCCAGTCCCTCCGTCACATCAGCCGCATTTCAATAGATCGACAGCCACCCTGGCCATTGGCTACCACAGTGGACATCACAGATCTAGAGCATTCTCATCGTCACGGGGAGGGTCAGTGGGCAGGGCTGGGCCACATGGAGCACAGGGCAGTGGGTACAGCACAGGAGGCACAAGCCTGCAGCGCTGCTGTCACAGCGAAGACCCTCCAGCGACGTATGCAAGTTTGAATTCTTATTCTGAAACATTTAACTGCCTAATGCAACAGTTTAATGTACAAAAGTCAGACAGAGCTAAGACAAAACAGAAGGCAGGCAAAATTAAGTGTGTGAAAAATAAATATAAAATGTAGGAAATGCAGATTTTACCAACTCTATGGCAAAAGGCTCCATAAATGCACAACCACTCTGGGCGTCCCAGGAACGCCGAAGACAACCCTTATCCACACTGCCGGGGGCGAGCCTGAAACTAGCAACCCGCTAAGTTCCAAAGCCTTCCCCTCTATAAACTCTAAATTAAATACCAAGGGCTAAAAACACACAACTCAATGGTTTATTAATTTTTTTCTCTATAACTCTGTAGAGAGAGAGAAAAAAAAACAACAAGATTCCTAGACATCCGAGATGTAACTATTTCCAACACTTCGCTACTAAGAACTATCAAGGAACAAGTGTTATTACTCATTATTTCCTTATGCAAACACGGAAGCAAGTCGCCACACACTGTTTCACAAAATTAAATGAACACAGGGCTTGAGGGTTTACAAGCCTGGAGCGCCACCAGAATCGCCACTAGATGGTGCGGACAGGACACAGGGCCTGAAAGGAAGACAGGTGTCTTGAATGCCAAGAGTAAAGGACATAAACACCAAACATTTAAAACAAACGAAACAAAACCTGTAACCCAAAAGAATGAGTTGTACAGAGCTATAGAGCTAAGCAGGAAAATAAAACTACAGGCCATTTTTGAGTAAAACATACTGGTAAACACTGGTACTGAGCAGGCAAACGTGAAAGAGGAGCAGAGAGTAACCAGGAGCCGCAGCAGCTCACCATTCCAGGCAGGCGGAGTGTCTTCTAAATGCGGATCACCCAGGGGACACCCCCCATCCCAACACCCGAGTCAAAGCAACGCTAAATCCAATACTGAACAAAGTATATCCTGCCTTCCCACACGGCAGGATTAGAAGCTTTTCACAAATGCTTCTATAGTCAAAGTAATACTCTATACTGAATAAAGTCTCTTTAATATACCAAGATCCTGTCTCCTAAAACTTCAGCCATAGTTATACAACTCCCAAAGTTTAGAAAGCCTTCTTCGAAGAGCGACCCAACTTAGACACTCAGGATATCCAACAGGTGCCCACGGTTACCCAGAGCAGCACAGCCCAGCGTCTCCTTAAAACATCAACATCTCCCAATGCTCTGCGCCGCCAACGTGCCGCAGGTTCCCAGAAAGTGTAGAGACCACAAAGAACGGGAGTCATCCCAGCGTCTGACATCCCCCTCCCCTGACCCACCCATGCACCCCCCTGCTCCATTTGGCAGCAGGCTAAGTACCACTCCCACAGTGCATAAGGCCGCTCTGGAGTCCACACCATTACCACCAAAACTGGCCGCGTCCTCACGGTCTGTGCCGGTCAGTGCCCGCTCCCACGCACTCCGTGTTTTCAGCCACGTCTGACAGCTCTTCTCTCACTCGTTCAGTGGTCCTGCACGCACACGAGATGTGAGTTCTCGGACTTCTCAACTCCAGCAAGCCTTGCACCCGGGTTCCCCTTAGGATGGAGAGACAGGCCTTCATCCTCTAAAAGACACCAGTCAGGATCAGCCTTATTTAGGGGTGCCTGGGGGGCTCAGTCATTAAGTGTCCGCCTTCGGCTCAGGTCATGATCCCAGGGTCCTGGGATTGAGCCCTGCATCCGGCTCCCTGCTCAGCGGGAAGCCTGCTTCTCCCTCTGCCTCTGCCTGCTGCTCCCCATGCTGTGCTCTCTGTCAAATAAATAAATAAAATCTTGGAAGAAAAAGGAAAAAAGGACTGGTCTCACTTGGAGCACAATATCCTCACCCCAGCACTCGTCCCCGTCCACAGAGCAAAGAGCTGGGACTTTCCAGTGTCCAATCAGACCTTGGCTCGGTTTCTGGCTCGACCCTAAGCAGCACCAGAGGGGCCCCTCCAGCTCCGGGCTGGGACAGTGGTGAGAGCGGGCCCTGAAGACGGCGCGCGCCACGGAGGAGGACGGCAGTGCCGGGCCGCCCGCCCTGCGCCCCGCACTCGCGGAGAGCACACGGCTGGGAACCGCAGCCGCGGCAGAGATCGATGCATCGGGACCCGGGCTCCGCCCAGATTCCTCTGCTGCAAGCTCTCCTTGGCTCACAGCCCTGGCCACCTGGCGCCGCGGCTCCCACAGCCACGCTTCCGCGGCGGGGCCTGCGACAGCCCAGGCGTTCTCCCTGACAGACAGTCGTAACATTACGCCGGAGCAGTACAAACGCATGACGATTGATTTTCCCTTGTTGCTTACTGATCTCTCTACCAAAGCATGACCAGTTTCCCCATGTCTTCCGTCATGTGAATCCCAGTCACCTCCCCATTCAAATGACCCCATGTTCCCAATTAAGGATAAGATAAACGCCGTCTTCTCCACCAATACTTCAGTCTTCCGCCCGCACCCTCCCCTCTGCCCAAAGGATGGGTGCTAGTCTTCCTTCCCAAAACAGTCTTGTCCCCCAAACTGTCCCTGTCCTTTATTTTTCAAAGACTTAACCACAAGTCCCTTGACATTTTCAGAAACATCACCCTTCTGTATGGCTGCCATTATCACCACAATGACAGGACTCTGAAGCCTCCATCTCCAGACCCTGCTTCTGAATCTAACAGCACTGTCTGTATTACACCAACCCAGTACAAGGCAGATTTTAATTAAGAAAACAGTCAATAGTTTTAGATGAGCAATCTACTGGAAAACAAAAACAAACAAACAAACAAACAAACACACCAAAACGAAACCCAAAAACCCACCGGAAGCTCACGCCATACTTAATGGTGAAAGGTTTCCGGGACAAGGAACAGATCCAAGAGGGGAGACTCACCACTGCTCTTCCGCATAAGAGTCTATGTGCCAGACAGACCCCCAGGGCAGAAAAGAAGAAAATAAAAAGCATACGGGTTATACAAGAAAGAAATGCAACTGTCTCTGTATGCAGATAACATGACAGTCCGTGTAAAAAAAATTTTTTTTAATATTTTATTCATTTATTTGACAGACAGAAATCACAAGTAGGCAGAGAGGCAGGCAGAGAGGGAGGAAGAAGCAGGCTCTCCGCTGAGCAGAGAGCCCGATGCGGGGCTCGATCCCAGGACCCTGGGATCATGACCTGAGCCGAAGGCAGAGGCTTAACCCACGGAGCCACCCAGGCGCCCCTGTCCATGTAGAAAATTACATGGGATCTACGAAAAAACTCTTAGCACTAACAGTAAGGTCAGCAAGGTTGTAAGATAAAAGACAAACATACAAAATCCATCCCTAGTTCTATATACCAGAATGAACAGGTGGAAACCAAAATTTGAAATACCAGTTACATGGGGCACCTGGGTGGCTCAGTGTGTTAAAGCCTCTGCCTTAGGCTCAGGTCATGATCCCAGGGTCCTGGGATTGAGCCCCGCATCGGGCTCTCTGCTCCGCAGGGAGCCTGCTTCCTCTTCTCTCTCTGCCTGCTTCTCTGCCTATTTGTGATCTCTGTCAAATAAATAAATAAAATCTTTTAAAAAAATAAAAAATAAAATACTAGTTACAAATACCAAGAAGGAAAAAAAAAAGGAAAAATACTTAGGAATAAATCTAACATATATAAGACTTGTGTGCTAAAAACAACAAAATGCTAATAAAAAGGTCAAAGTTCTCAATAAATGGAGAGAGGTAAACTGTGATCTAAATGACTTAACACAGTAAACATTTCAATTCTCCCAAGTTAATATACAGGTGAAACATAATTCCTATCAAAATCCCTGAAAGGATTTTCTACATTGGGCTAAATTATTCTAACATGTCTGTGGAAAAGCCAAGTACCCAGAATAGTCAAGAAAGTCTTGAAAAAGGATAAGATACGAGGACCCGACCCACCCCATCTGAAGACGGAGACGCTTGCTGAGGAAGGCACGCCCCGGCAAGTAAGACGGCCGCCCTCGCCAGTCCTGCAGACGGTGCAGACAAGCTGAGGCCACCACGAGCGGCCACTACACACATACTCTCACAACCAAAACGAAAAACAATGACAACAAGGTTGACATCTCTCCTTCCCTGCTGGTGGGAATGTGGGACGGCGCAACCACTCTGGGCAACAGCTCCGCGCTTGTGTAAAAAACTAAACATCCGCTTATCATGCAGCCCGGCAACTACGCTCCTACACATCTACCCCAGAGAAAAGAAAACTTATGTCTACACACAAAAAACCCGCACGTGATGATGATTCACAGCGGCTTTACTCAGAACATCCGAAAACCTGAGACCATGTAAACGCCCTGCAGTGGGCGAGTGGTGAAGCATCCACTCATCGGGGAGCGATCTATCAGCACACACACACCTGAATGCATGGTGTGCCATGTCGGCTGAAACAGGCCAATCTCCAAAAATCACAAATTGAATGGTTCCACTTAATTATAGAACCAGAGAACGGATTAGTGGTTGCCAGAGGGTAGGACCTGGGGCAGGAGAGAGAACATGACTAGAGAAAGCAGCAGACAGGAGGCATGTGCACTACCTGGACGCTTGTCTCTTTACGGCAGTGGTGGTTACACAGACCCAGACATGTAGCTAAAATGTGGTGAACTATACAGTCCACACCTGCACCAACTTTCTGGTTTGACACAACACCAGAATTACTTCAGATGCAACCCTGGGGGGGGGGCGCCTGGATGGATCAGTGGGGTTAGCATCTGCCTTGGGCTCAGGTCATGATCTCAGGGTCCTGGGATTGAGCCCCGTGTGGGGCTGGCTCCCTGCTCAGTGGGGACCCTGCTTCCCCCCTCCCTCTGCTCCTCCCACCTCAGGCTCACTCTTTCTCTCTCAAATAAATGAATAAAATCTTGAAAAAAAAAATGACACAGCCACTGGGGGGGAGCTGGGTGAAGGATAAGTGGGACCCCCCCATACTATCTCTGTGACTTCCTGTGAAGCTGTCATTATTTCAAAAGGTATTTTTTAAAGATTTTATTTGACAGAGATCACAAGCACACAGAGAGGCAGGCAGAGAGAGGGGGAGAAGCAGGCTCCCCACTGAGCAGAGAGCCCGATGCAGGACTCGATCCCAGGACTCTGGGATCACAACCTGAGCCAAAGGCAGGTGCTTAACCGACTGAGCCCCCCAGGCACTCCAGAAAAGTTTTTTTATTTTAATAAAACAAAGTAAAAGTATGAAAACTATATACCATGCAAACACCAATCAAAGAAAGCTGCTAGAGAGAGAGAGAAATCAAGAAACAAAGTGCAACAGAACACACTGAGGGTCGTGGGAGGGAAGGGGGTGAGGGGGTGGGTGAGACCGGGGACATGGACGAAGCGGGGAACTTGTGAGGGGCACCGGCCGCTGCACGAAATGCTGGATCACTCCCTGTGCCGCACGCCCAAAGCGTGTGTTAACGGACTGAAGTTAAAAGAAAGAAAGCTGGTATCCGTCATCGAAGTTGGACATTATGAACCCGCACGGAAGAAATACTATCAGAGACAAAGACCAATCCAATTACAAACAGTAAGTCGGTGACCCTACACTCGCATCGTCAATAACACACCCTAAAATATATAAAGCAAAACTGACACAATTTGAAGCAAGAGATCCATCCTCGATGACGCTGTGAACTCAGCACATTTCTCAGTCACTGACAGTAACTTTAAATATGAACACAGACGATTCAGTCACGACTACGAACAAATACAACTCACTAACATACAGAGCAACACAGTCAACAAAAAAGCATAAATTATTTCCCAATACACACAGAAAACTAACACTGCCCATCTACGATGAACCATAAAACAAGTCTCAACATGTTACAGAGCCTGAAAGAAAAAAAAATTTTAAGTACGTTCTCGGGTCACAGTGGACTTAAGATTACAGTAGATCATGCAGACCCTGGGTGTCTCAGTCCATGAAGCGCGTGGCTTCAGCGCAGGTCATGACGTCAGGGTTCTGAGACCCAGCCCATCTCCTGTCTCCCAGCTCCGCAACGACTCGTTTCTCCCGCTCCCGCTGCCCCTCCCCCACTGCTTGTGCTCTCTCTTGCTCTCACTTTCTCTCTCTCTCAAATAAATAAAGTCTTTAAAAAAAAAAAGTTAACAGTCGATTACAAAAAGATAATTAGGAAAATTCCCGACTGTTTGGAAATTAAGCAGCATGGTTCTAAATTGAACATCAACTAAAGCAGAAAAGACAATGTAAATCAGAACATATTCTGCACTAAATGATAATGAAAATACCATGTGTCAAATCTGAAATGCATCTATTTTTAAAAAAGAAAAAAGTACAATGCTGGTGATCTGAGAATCCGTCTTAGGAAGCCAGAACAGTAAGTTAAACTCAAAAGGATGAAAAAAATTAAGGGCAGACCAGATTTCAATGACACAGGAAGGAGACACCCTGAGGAGGACACTGTGTTACCCACACAGTGGCCTACAGAGAATGTTTAATGTGAATCTAATGGTGAGGAGACCTCAGACAAACCAATATTTGAAATGTTCTACAAAACACCTGTTGTGTAGTCCTCATAAACATCAATGGAATAAAAGACAAAGAAATGGCAAAGACAAAAGACAAAAAGCAGCTCCAGATTCCTGGAGACAGAACAGGCAGGCCAGCTAAACGCCACGGCACCTAGAGAGGAAGGGCGCTCCACGGGCAGGATCAGAACAGGAGACAGAGCTGTGCCAGACGCTATCTCCTGCACATGACAACTGCCCAGAGGCCACATATGAAAACAGCCTCTTCCTAAGAGACATGCACTGAGCTACAAAGATCAGAGAGCAGTGAAGTAACAAGCAGGTTTGTCTGAAGTCACTCCGAAAGGAACTGAGATTTAAGAGAACGGTAAGGAAATGTGGCAAAAGATTAAACATTAGTGATCTTAGGCAAAGGGCAGAGAGGAATGCTTGCAACTTTTCTATAAGTTTGGATTTATTTCAAGATAAAAGTGAATTTATTTCGTCAAACTATCACTCTTTGCAGATGAGAGGATACTCTATGTGGAAAACCCAAAAGACTCCACTTCGAATCTGCTAGAACTTGTACAGGAATTCAGTCAGGATATAAAATCAATGCACAGAAATCAGTTGCATTTCTTTACACCAACAACAAAACAGAAGAAGGAGAAATTAAGGAGTCAACCCCATTTACAATTGCACCCAAAACCATAAGATACCTAGGAAGAAACCTAACCAAAGGGGCAAAGAATCTATTCTCAGAAAACTAAAGTACTCATGAAAGAAATTGAGGAAGACACAAAGAAATAGAAAAACGTTCCATGCTCATGGATTGGAAGAACAAATATTGTGAAAATGTTTATTCTACCTAAAGCGATCTATACATTTAATGCAATCCCTATCAAAATCCCATCAATTTTTTTCAAAGAAATGGAGCAAATAATCCTAAAATTATATGGAACCAGAAAAGACCTCGAATAGCCAGAGGAATGTTGAAAAAGAAAGCCAAAGTCGGTGGCATCACAATTCCAGACTTCAAGCTCTATTACAAAGCTGTCATCATCAAGACAGTATGGTACTGGCACAAAAACAGACACACGGATCAGTGGAACAGAATAGAAAGCCCAGAAATAGACCCTCAACTCTATGGTCAACTAATCTTCGACAAAGCAGGAAAGAATGTCCAATGGAATAAAGACAGTCTCTTCAACAAATGGTGTTGGGAAAACTGGGCAGCCACATGCAGAAAAATGAAACTGGACCATTCCCTTACACCACATACGAAAATAGACTCAAAACGGATGAAGGACCTCAATGTGAGAAAGGAATCCATCAAAATCCTTGAGGAGAACACAGGCAGCGACCTCTACAACCTCAGTCGCCGCAACTTCTTCCTAGGAACATCGCCAAAGGCAACGGAAGCAAGGGCAAAAATGAACTATCGGGATTTCATCAAGATCGAAAGCTTTTACACAGCAAAGGAAACAGTCAACAAGCCCAAAAGACAACTGACAGAATGGGAGAAGATATTTGCAAACGACATTAAAGGACTACTATCCAAAATCTATAAAGAACTTATCAAACTCAACACCCAAAAAAGAAATAATCCAATCAAGAAATGGGCAGAGGACATGAACAGACATTTCTGCAAAGAAGACATCCAGATGGCCAAAAGACACATGAAAAAGGGCTCGACATCACTGGGGCATCAAGGAAATACAAATCAAAACCACGATGAGATACCACCTCACACCGGTCAGAATGTCTAAAATGAGCAAGTCAAGAAATTACAGATGCTGGCGAGGATGCGGAGAGAGGGGAACCCTCCTACACTGCTGGTGGGAGTGCAAGCTGGTGCAACCACTCTGGAATACAGTATGGACATTCCTAAGAAAGTTGAAAATAGAGCTATCCCACAACCCAGCAATCGCACTACTGGGTATTTACCCTGAAGATACAAACGTAGTGATCTGAAGGGGCATGTGCACCCGAAAGTTTATAGCAGCAATGTCCACAATAGCCAAACTATGGAAAGAACCTAGATGTCCATCAACAGATGAATGGATAAAGAAGATGTGGTATATATATGTGTGTGTGTGTATATATATATATATATATATATATATATATATATATACACACAGACACTATGGAAATACTATGGAGCCATCAAAAGAAACGAAATCTTGCCATTTGCAACGATGTGGATGGAACTAGAGGGTATTATGCTTAGCGAAATAAGGCAGTCGGAGAAAGACAACTCTCATATGATCTCCCTGATATGAGGAAGTTGAGATGCAATGTGGGGGGTTTGGGCGGGGGAGGAAAGGAATAAATGAAACAAGATGGGATCGGGAGGGAGACAAACCATAAGAGACTCTTAACCTCACAAAACACCTGAGGGTTGCTGGGAGAGGGTGGTTGGGTTATGGACATTGGGGAAGGTATGTGATATGGTGAGTGCTGTGAAGTGTGTAACCTGGTGATCACAGACCTGTACACCTGGGGCTAATAATACATTATATGTTAATTAAAAAAAAAAAAAAGAATTGATTCTTTTTCAAAAGAATTGAAAATTTCAAAGTAAAAAAAAAGTGAATTTATTTCAAGGTTAGATTTATTTCACGATAAAAGTTTAAAATTTCAAAAGCAAAGACAACACTAGAAGTTTGGCTCTTTGAAGAGAACTGCTAACCTCCTATCAAGATTAATAGGTAAAAGGGAGACAGAGATGATCAGGAATAAAAAAAAATGTGACAACCGTCCAGAGCCTTATACATCTTACATTACAGGAATTTATATATTTTAAAGTAGATAAACCCCTTGAAAAGCAGAAAGCATCACAACTGACCCAAGAAAAACAAAACAAAACAATTCTGCACACCCCTGCACCATTTAAGAAATGAAGTCTAGAATTGTTAAACATCCCCAAAGAATACTCTCGGAATACTGGCTATTTAACCCAGAAAATGTTTTTTGAAAAAACTATACCATTCATTAAAAATTAGTAACACAAGTCAGTGACTTCTAAAACCTTATTTAGCCATGAAAATCCTTCTTCATATGAAAACCTTACAATACACCGGAAAGATAAAGTCAGACACTAACTGGAAGCTGAGAGGGGTGATAAGCCTACGTAGGTCTTGCCTGGCTAACTTCCTGAGTCTGCAAGGCCGAGCTCTCGGAGGGACCCCCCAGGGTCCTTGGGAGTCCACGGGCCACTGTCTGAACACCACCACATGAGCCGACCCCGAAATCAAATCAGTTGTAAAAACATCTTTTTGCAAACTTCTAAAGGGGTACTGAGGATGATAAATACGACACCTTTCTACAATTATTATACTCCTTTTATGGGCAAAGGGATATAAATTCATGATGGTAAGAAAGGCACTGATGACACACTTAACACAGCAGAAAGACTATAAAAGTTGTAATTTATTTGACATACCCCACTCAAGTTATGCTGGCTTCTGTCAGCTGAAATCTCGCCCTTCCTGTCCCTGGGGCTGGAGGACAGGCAGTGAGCACAGGGTGTGGTTTCACAGACCAGACTCCAAAGCCCAGGACGAACACAGCTGAAGTTTATCTCAGCCACCAGTGAACTTGTTTAAAATACGAGCGGTTCTTATCTCTGTTTCTTCCCGGTTAAATTAAATGAAGAATATTCTTCCAAGTTTAAGCATTCAAGCTGAACGACACACGGAGCCACGGCGTTATTAAACTGCATTACACACACCCGTATCTGCCTTTCTGGATGAGAGTAGGATTACAGATGGGAGAGAACAGAGAACCGTTCACAAATGCCAACACAATGACCAGAACTGACTCTACCATGCATTCACAATAAAACCAATCTTTCTCTGTCTTCTAAACATTTAAATTTCTCATTAAAAAAGTGAACTTGAGGACACCTGTGTGGCTAAGTCAGTTAAGCATCTGCCTTTGGCTCAGGTCATGATCCCAAGGTTCTGGATTCAAGTCTTGCATGGGGCTCCTTGCTCGGCAGGGAGACTGCTTCTCCCTCTGCCTGCGGCTCCCCTGCTTATGCGGTTCCACGCGCTCGCTCGCTCGCTCTCTGACAAACAAATAAAATCTTAAAAAAAAAAAAAAGTGAACTTGGCTTTCCTTTTCTGATTAGCACTATTTGCTTTTAACTAATGTTCAACACTCTCTATGATGTCATCTCATTAGAGCATCTTCTTTACTTTGATATAAGAATAAGTATGTTAGAAGCGGAGCTTAATACCTTAACTGTGGACCTGACAGCACAGGAAATTAGGCAGCAAGAGATCACAAACCTGGTGCAGAGGAACTTCCATCCTCCACAGACAAACCACTCTAGTCCTCTTTTCCTTCGTGTGATCCTAGCTCGTGGTAACGTGTGGTAATCGCTTTCGTCATTCTCGAAGCCTTCTTCAGACATCATTAGTGGCATTTCATCCAAATGGGCGGACTCATCTTCCAGCTGGTACCTGGTCAGAGGTAAGAACAGAGTGCTGAGACAGGCCAAGCGGTCTTCTGTCACAGGTAAGGGGATTATTTAAGACAAGAGTTGGCCTAATTCTACTCGTCACACTTGTGTTTTCTCTTCAAACTGAGCTGTCTATAGGGGAGGCAAGCCGTTACAAATAAGGGATGCTACTTTCCCTTACAAAAATGTACTTAGCCAGGGTAAACACGAACGGTACGGGCTGCCTGAAGAAGCAGACGTGACCATGTGAGGGGAGCCCTCCACGAAGCCATCGGTGTGACCCGTTAGCTCAAGAGCACCACCCACTGATGGTGTTCAATTCAGGAGTATTTAAAAAAAAAAAAAAAAAGAATCATCTGAAATATTAGGAAAAATGTATACTTCCAGGTCATCTCTAAACACTCTGCTACAGACTGATGTGATGTAAAATTTGCCCAACTTTACCTTCATCAACCAAAGTCGTGGAAGTGACTTTTGAACTATGTAGGTGTCTTATGCTTAAAGGTGGGAACACGGTGAGTCCCTTGGTTTGTTGTCAGATTTGATACAGGTAGCAAGGGTGCTATGTCCCACTTACACTTACCCTCTGTTATTCCCTTTCCTAAACTTTCCATTCAATGAAATAATTTCCTCCACAACCAGCGTCCCTTTTAGAGTTCAATAATCCTCTTGTGATTCACAAAACAAGCAGCCTACTCTATCAAAAACCCATGTATCTTTCCTCAATCATGGACATATTTACATTTTAAAAATAAAAGCTTAACTTGAGAACCAAAAATTCATCAGAAAATATAATGGAGAGCCCACAATGCCATCTTATTTGATATTACATCAAGCCTCCTTGGTAGGTATTAGCTCAATCGTAAACATAAGATAGCAGACCTCTCTGTCCCTGGGAGAGGATGGCAGTCACTGAAACTGAAATTTCTCCTCACACCCTCTGAAGGCCACTGACTTGACAGAAGACAAATAAAACCAACCAAGCCCAAGGCTACAGCATCAATGAGCACCAGACAATACCACAACCTATTTAAAGACAACAGCAAACCTGAAACAGGATAAAGTCAAAGAAAATCACAAAAAAACACACTGTACTCAAAATACTTAAAGACAAACACAAATTCTTGGAAGCAGCCAGAGGAAAACAACTCATTACAAATAGAAGCACATTAATTCAAATGCCCATGGACTTCTCATGGAGAGAGATGAGGCTAGAGGAGAGGAACTCCATGTCTAAGAGCTGAGACGGGGAAAAAAGGTTCAACCCAGAATTCTAAATCCAGCAAAAAGATCCTCCAGGAATGAAAGCAAAACAAAAACAGTTTCAGATGAAAGATAAAACTTGCAGGATGTGTTACCAGCAGACCTCATACAAAAGAATGCTAAAGAAAGTTTCAAGATGAAGAAAAATGATACCATTGGGAAACTTGGAATTTCGGGAATGAAGAACACAAAATTCTCTAAAATGTGTATGATAACTGAAAGCAAAAGCTGGACATTGTCTGGTGAAGTTTTCAGTACAGGAAGATGGGAATGGATATGGCAGCCATCCTGTAAGGAGCAGGCGATGCCACAGTTTACATTAAGTGTAAGACAGGAACAGTGAGAAGTTGGCTGCATACACTGCAGTCCTTAGAGCGGAGCTTCTCAAGAGTGGTACCATTAACATTCTGGGTCACAGAATTCTGTTGACGGAGCTGTCCTGTGCATGGTGGAATGGTCAACAGCAACCCGGGTCGCTACACATTTGACACCAGTAGCAGCATCCCCCCAGGCGTGACAATAAAAATGTGTCCAGATGTTGTCAAATGTCACCTAGAAAACAAAAATCACTACCTACAAAAAAATAAAAATACTTGAAAAAAAATAAAAATAAAAATACTTGAAATGTAATGGCATATAATGTTAAAAGATTAAAAGTAAAAATATGGAAAAAGATACAATACAAATACTCTTTCAAAGGAAGAAAAGTAATATATGACAAAAATAGATGAATATATATGTGTAAGTATATATATGAGTACATATATAAGTAATATATGACAAAAAAGACATTAAAAAAGTAGAACGGAAGAAATGCCCAGGATAAAGAAGGACGTCACATAATGATAAACGATCAAATCACCTACAAGCTCGGGCAGTCATCAACGGGCAGGCACCTCTCACCAGTTTTGGAAAAAACAAAGTACAGAACACGTAAGTGAAAGGAGTACTGCCTGGAGACTTCGTAACTCCCCTCTCAGTAACTGACAGAACAGAGTGTCAGGAAGGACACAAAGATGTGGTCGACACTACCGGCCCACCCACCCCAGCCGCCACCGACAGAGCACTGCACCCGGCACAGCAGAATGTCCGCAGCAAACGCGCAGTGAACACACCTTCCCGGGCCACATCCTGGGCCATAACGTGAACTAACAAATCCAAAAGAACTGAAATTAGACAAAGTACGTTCTCTCACTATAAAGGAATTTCTTCCAAAAGTCACTAACAGAAAGGGGTGTCTGGGGGGGCTCAGGCAGTTAAGGGGCTGCTTTCAGCTCAGGTCATGGTCTCAGGGTCCTGGGATCAGTCCTGCATCTGGCTCTCTGCTCAGTGGGGAGTCTGCTGCTCCCCCCGCCCCTCCGCCTCACTCAGGCTTGCACTCTGTCTCTCTCAATCTCCTCTGAAGTAAATAAAATCTTTAAAAAAAAACACACACACACACAAAACAGGGATGTCTGGATGGCTCAGTTGGTCAAGCGTCTGCCTTCAGCTCAGGTCTTGATTCCAGGGTCCTGGGATGGAGCTCTCTGCTCCGTGGGGAGTCTGTTTCTCTGCTGCTCTCTCCCTGCTCATTCATTCTCTCTCTCAATCTCTCTCTCTCTGAAATAAATAAATAACATCTCTAAAGATAAATGGATTGGTGGTGGGCATTAAGGAGGGCACGGACTGCACAGAGCACTGGGTCTTACGCATAAACAATGAATCATGGAACACTGCATCAGACTCTAAGGATGTACTGTACGGCGACTAACATAACATAATAAAAACATAAAATGAAAAATAAAAAATAAATTTAAAAAATAAATAAAGCAAATAAAATAAATCAGAAACAGAAAGATATCTGGAAAATCCACTAAGACCTGGCAGGCAGGGCGGGGTGGGGGGGGCGCCGCAAAAGCACCGTTTGGGAACAGAACAGTCCCGGTGCTAGAGAACCACCCACTGATTACTCACAGCGGCCAAAAGAAACGCACACTGTGGAAGATCAGCGGCTACAGCTAGATTCACACTCAGAACCAGTCGCCACAGGACTACCTGACATCCGCCTGCTGCTGTGATACAGTAAGCAGCAGGCCCAGCACTCCTGCCAGCACACGCACACACTGACTGTACGTACTCAATCCCAGAGCAGTGGTTCTCAATGCAGTCCCCAGACCAGCAGCATCACCTGTGAATGTGACAGAAATAGAATTCTCAGAGCCACCCCGAGAAACAAGAAACTTCTGGAACTAGCCCTCAATTGGTGTCAAGAGCCGCTGCACTCCGCTGTTTGAGAAGCACTGCTCTGGGGCTGATTTTCATGTGACGGGACACGCACAAAATAAAGAATACTTTAGCCAAGCCCACACGTGGGACATGCTACAAACCACCAGCCTGGACACTTCAAAAATGCCATGTCACCAGGAGAAAGAAAACCACCACAGGGTCACCTGGGTGGCTCAGTGGCTAAAGCCTCTGCCTTCAGCTCAGGTCATGATCTCAGGGTCCTGGGACCAAGCCCCGCATCGGGCTCTCTGCTTAGCGGAGCCCTGTCTGCCTGCCTCTCTGCCTACTTGTGATCCCTGTCAAATAAATAAAATCTTTAAAAAAAAAAAAAAAAAAAGAAAAAAAGAAAGAAAGAAAACCACCACAAAGAATTCTCCAAATGAAAACTAACTAAAAAGATAAAACCAAATGAAACAGCTGCACCTTGATTAAACCTTGATTGAACCAAAAATCTGTAAAAGACATTTTTTAAAATGTCCTAGAACGTCACGTTGGTCATAGCTGTACTAACCCTGGGGATAAACCAAACGCCACTAAATTCTGAACTTTAAAATGGTGAAGGGTATGTTGTGTATTTTGCCACAATTTGAGAAAAAAGACTGCCGTGACAACAGAAGACATCTGAATAGAGCGGTAGATGCCACGTCAGGAGTCGCTGTTCATGCTCTTGGCCAGAACGACAGTGTCGTGGCTGGAGAACCCTGCTTCCCGTGGGGAGACCCTTGCCAAAGGTCTTACCAGGGAAGCACTGAAGAATGGGTCAGCACAGGGAGAAAGCCAATGAGGCCTGACATTACCAGCTGCTGAATCTACGTAAATTGCAAGAACATTCTTTTGATTCCTCCGTATGTTTGAAATACCTCATAGTGGACGAGTGGGGAAAATGTATCCACGCGAAAAAAATTTAAGACCCACAGTGGTGCTGTGAATCCAGCTTTCTCCGTCTTTTTTCCTGCCATTGTGTCCAAGACTGGTCGTCATCTGGACACTGTCGTCTGCGCCATCATTAAGATCTTCCTTCTCCAGATGGCCTGTGACGCTCACAACCAACATTTTGAAAATGAAAGCCTAAGAAGGATGACAATGGTGATACTCGAGACAATCAGGAGTATCCAACAACAGAAGTATTTCCATTCCGCTCTAGAATGTTACTGAAACGTACCCCCTACAGGACGCAACAAGCTCTCAATGTCTATGAGGGACACACACAAGGCGAAAAGCATAAACACGCTGTGTGTGTGCAGATGCGGTTCTCTTTTTAGTGGTCCTTCAGGAGTCTGTGGACCTGCATGTGAGTGTGTGGGCACGTGTGGGCGTGTGTGCACGTGTGCGCGTGTGTGGGCATGTGCGGTGCCGGTGCCAGGCAGCCCTGTGCTCACCAGGATTCTGTGAAAACGTTGGAAGGCAAGACTTCAGAAGCCACTACTTTCTTGAAACTTTATTCTTGAAACGGGTACCTCGTGGCCAAGAATCCCAACACGAGTGGCACTCGGGGATGGAACAGATGTCCTTGGACAGTAAGGCCAATGCCGACCTGCACCCTAAGCTGCTTTCACCATCTGTGTAACGTGTGGTAACTAAAAATCCAGCAAGGGGCTCACTGAGTTACAGGTCACTGAGTCATCTGCCACTGCAGGAAGACATTTATAACTTCCCACTAAATAATGTTTCAGTGGAAGTATCTGCATTCAGAACTTTCTCCATATTTTTACATGAATGCTTTCCAAGAATCACAGAACTGTAATTGTTATATAAAGTCGTATGCTCTAAAACACTTGAAATATCATTGCCAACTACAAATTTAAACTCGGCCACGCAAGTGCTGTGAACACCACCAAAAGCAAGTCTACCTCACCCTCACCAGATGGGAGTAAACGCAGGCAACCCTTCGCTTGTAAGGGGAGGAAGACGGCATCTTGTCGTCCCGGGCACTTCTTTCTGCTATCACAGCAGCATCCAGTGCTACTACCACGAACTGTGGCCAAGGCTGCTCCCATGCCTTGCAGAAATCTCAGTGGAGCTGGGCATACGTGGGACGTGTGCCCGGGGGGCACCCCCAGAACCAGGACCCTCTCCCGTGGCTCACACTCAGCAGCCCCGTGACACCAGCCTCCTCACAGGTGAACCTTCACTGGCCAAGAACTCAATGTACCTCTTCAGCAAACATCAGCAGGACTGTGACTGCTCTCATCAGCCATGTGGCCCCCAGTGCTCTGCCCTCACTTATTTTTGCCCATAAGCCCTATTACTTTCAGTGAGTCCTTCTACCAAATACGAAGTCTTGCAGGGAGATACACATGACCCTCCAACAGAAGTGGCCATATGATTTATGCAAGAGCCCATCTCTTCCACACTGATTTGTAAGACCTCTTAAAGGTCTTAGGGTTGTTTGGGGGGCAAGGAAACAGGACTTTAACCTACAACCACATGCAGGGACCCCCTGCGGGGACCTACAAAAGGAGACCAGCATGCCGACACCCTGACTGCAGCCCTGGGAGACCGTGTGGCTCCGACCGGCAGAACTGGCAGAACAGTAATACACTTGTTTTAAGCCACCAGATGGATGATAATTTTACAACAGCAACAGGACACTAACACAACTGCCTACCTGGTCTTGCTTTCTTCGTATTCTGAGTCAATTTACAATCCTGCTTCCCGCTCCTGAGCTCTCTTCTTTCCCCTCTCCTGTGAAATAGCCCGCGGGTAAGACAGGCGGGTCAGCAGAAGACAGCGGCGTTCTGCTCACAGAGGACAGTGTGCTGACAGCCCGTGCCCAGACTCTCCCGGGCACCCTGGTGCTTCAGTGCGGTGACAATTACACATCAAGGGGAAGCGATAGTCGGCACGTGAAAGGTCCAGGAACCACCTGCCCTCACACCGTAAAGCGGTGAATAAGGCTGCGCAGATGGTGGGCGGATGCTTAGCAAACACAAACCACCCAACACTTCTCCTCCTCCCAAGATAATTTCATATGAAAAATAAAAACCACGAGGCCTCTGAAAATACGGGAGTACAGAGAATCCATCAGGCTGAGGACCCCAAGGAAGATCACCTCTCATCAGCCTTACAGAAAGCGGAACAGACGCTCTGCAAGCCACCTGGCCACAGTGGGTACAGGGACCCCGTCAACTCTTCGCTGAGCACCAACGCGTGCGTGCCTACGCGGAAGACACGACGGTCCGAAACAGACCCGGCCCGCGCCTCACAGGGCTCAGACTCATTCACTGGTAAATTGAAAATGATGGCAGTGGCAACTGGCAAGAGAGTCCCCTCGCCCTTGCAGGGTGCCGCTGGAGTCCAGGCTGCGGGGGCTGCGTCCAGGAGGAAGGGAGGGTGTGTGCGCAAGGCCTGCCGGAGGAGGGCAGGAGGGCAGTGCCCGGCTCGGGAAGGACCGCCAGCCGCCCAGGCCAAGCCGCAGCTGTCCACGGGAAGTCTGGATCCGGAGTCGGGACACAGAAGGCAGCAGGCTTCGAGATCGTGCACACAGCCAGTAACTCCTACAAGGAGAGCAACTAGAGGTCCATGCCACTGCGTCCTGTGACCAGGACGCCCAAGACAGCAGTGTGTTCTGAAAGATGAGACACAGACACACACACATGTAAAAAGGAGAAGAAAATGTTTCCCATAAAAATGGAAGATTAAATACATGATCTACTTTCAATACCAAAAATACTGCTTTTTCTTAGGGCCAAAACCTACTGTACAGAAAACAAGAGATTATGACAAAATATAGGAAGCTGGAAAGCAGAGGGACAGATGGTAAATAAAGAGATCCGAGACCCGAGACAAACAGAAGTCTCGGCACCGCAGCGGGAAGCAGGGGAACCTCCAGACCCCGGCGGGCAGGTCGGGCATCTCGTGTACCTCGGCAGTGGGTGTGCAGGGAGGAAAGGGCAGGACGTGACCGAAGGCTACCGAGGAAATATCTGGGTGCTCAGATGACCCATCCCCCCAGAGAGCAAGGGACAGCGAGCCCTTGGGCGAGAGAGGGCAGGAGAGAAAGCAGAGGGCGAGGTAAGGGAGGGCGCGTGAGCCAGCCTGGCCCCCCTTTCCCGCCACCCCGGGAGGAACCCGCGCTGAGGGAGGAAGAAGGGCAGAAGCCCGCGGCCAGCGTTTGCTGAAACTGTCAGGCAAGAACCGAAGCACCTCACATACGTTCATTTAATTCCTAGTTGTAGAAAATTAACATGGAAAATTTTACTATAAGAAAGAAAAATAACGGAAATTTCCAAGACAAATACGGTCTGTCCCCGTGACGTGACATCACTCGGTTTAAAAAGAGAAGGGGCCGTGACGGGTGCTGAGGCTGGAGGCGCGAGGACGTGGCGCGCAGCCGAGTGAGCCAGACACAGGGAGACAGACCCTGAAGGGCTCCGCTTCCACCGGGGGACGACGGTCAACTCCACAGACACTGAGGTACAGAGAGGCTACGTACGGGGACTGGGAGTGGGACTGGCGAAGCGTTTCACGAGTGCAGAGCTCGGGCTGGGGAAGAGGCCGGAGGCCTGCGGGCGGGCCGTGGGGACAGCGGCACAAGGGCAGGACAGCGCTCACCGCCACTGCACCGCTCACTCGGGGAGACGCGGCTAAGACAGTAAATTTTGTGTGTGTCCGGTAGAATTTTCTTACAGAGGAACAATTTCTGTAAACATTGTTGATATCCGGCTCCCCAGCAGCCACGTAACCCCTGGAAGACGGCTATTTCCTCATCTTTATCCACATCTCCAACACTCCAAGCTGGTTTCTACCCCGACGGTCTGCCTGAACACACCACAAGAACCCTTCCCAGATCAGGCTCTGGGGTCCGTGTGGTTACCCTGGAAAAGCCAGATCTGCGCCACCAGGCACGTTCAGGCAAGAGTTTGATCCCTTGGGGAGCCCAAACCCCGAAGGAGAAAGAACTCCTGAAGGCCTCCTGCACTGGGAGGCCCGGAGAAAGGGGCTGCGGCCCGGGGCGCCCTCCCGCAGCCAGGCACCCCAGGGGCCTGGATTCTGCACGGTCCCAGAAGAAAAGTTTAGAGCAAATGACAAACTGGGGGACACATTACAGTATAGACATAAAACCATTCCTCGTAAATAAAATGTAAACAAGCGAACACTCTGAATGACAGATGAGCAAAGACAGTTCATAAACGAGACAGACAGCTGTCTGCAAAGATCCCTTGCGGCCGCCCTGGGAACCCCCACCCTTTCCACACACCCCTGCGGGGATGCTCAGGGCTGGTGCTGTCCTGAGGGCCGCGGGTAGCCCCGGGAGGACGGACAGCACAAACACAAGCGGGCGGGCTCCTTTACAGAGGGAGGAGTGCCGGGAAGACCGTCATAAAGGAGGCGTGAGGTCCAGAAGGAAGCAGAGTCGCGGCAGGAGACATGAGCATGACAGGAGTCGAGCACGGAGGGCCGCGCAAGGCCTGGAAGGGGCTGCAGAAGGCCCAGGACTGGAAAGAACTCTGGGCAGCCGGAGCGGCCACGGCCCGGGAGGCCGGAGGATGCCGCTGCAGAGACAGGCAGGGGCGAGTCCAGGGGGCGGGCCGGCCGGCCAGCGGGAGGAGTCTCACTCTAACTCTCACTGGAAGGGAAGTCAGTGGAAGGTTTTAACGCTAGGAATAATTTTTGTTTTCAAAAGAACTTCTAAAACACGCAAATTAAAACAACTGAAAGAAAGAATTCTTAGCACTCCGTATGCTTAATTACCAGTCTTGGATAACGAGGTACTCTTAATGGCTGGTAAGAGCGTGAACAACTTTTCTGGAGGACAGTTTGTGACAATGCATCAAAGGCCCTCTTTTTTGTAATGTGAATAAATTTAAAGCACAGGCTCTAATTATCCTATGACAACATGAACATTTGAAAACATGAAAAATGTATACAAGATTGATCTACAAAGACAATCTGTGCTATGCTGCTTAAAAGTCCACCCAAGGGGCGCCTGGGGGCTCAGTGGGTTAAAGCCTCTGCCTACGGCTCAGGTCATGATCCTAGGGTCCTGGGATCGAGCCCCGCATCGGGCTCTCTGCTCAGCGGGGAGCCTGCTTCCCCCTCTCTCTCTGCCTGCCTCTCTGCCTACTTGTGATCTCTGCAAGTAAATAAATAAAAATCTTAAAAAAAAAAAAAAAAAGTCCACCCAAAAAGCACGGAAGACTTCAGTATCAGTGACTAGACCTGGTCACACATGTCTGACAACCACACTATCGCTGAGAGTAGTAAGTGGAAGGAGAGTCACTTCAAGGAGCCAGGAGAGGCGGCACCTGTCACCACCTCCACCAGTCCCAAGGGCCGCCTCGCTCCAGTCACCATCCACAAGACCATACAACATCCCCACAACAAGAGAACCATCATCTTAGAGACTCAGGCAAAAGCTCCTCTCATCCGTGAGGTAGCAGGCCTAAAACTGAGTTAATAGGTTTCCTCGGAAAAACTCTTTTCTTATTCTCTGCATCATCTCACTTCTTTTAAAATCGTCAACTAGAAAACGAATATGTATACAAAATGCAATTAAAATTCAAAGTGCTACTTAAATATATTATAATACAGTGTATGGAATGAGATTTTCACTCTTTTTCATTAAGTTCTTTGAGCGATTGTGTTGCATTTTAGCAAAAGTCACAATCTTATCAAGTTTAACGCTAGAAAAGTAGTACAAAGAGTCTGAAAGAAAATGAACATAACCAACATCATGTTTAGTAACCTCCACTTCAGAGATGGAGCCTTTGAACTGGCAAGCAATTTATTCCATTTCCAAAGCAATTTTCCTATTGTATTGAAAATTTTACCTCAGTATTTAAAAACAATAAGATGATGAATAATGGATTTTTTCAGAGACAGGATAAGCAGAAAATCTTAAGTGTCTTTGTTGCATAGTGTCATACACACTTAATTGGTTTGTCACTCAAGAAAAATCAACGTTTCCAGCAATTAAGTATAATTCTGGAAACATATTTTTAAAACGAGTAAAAACAATGTGAACAAAGACGACAGAACAGATGATACCAAACCCAAGAGTACTGCCACACTAAGAAATGGAGACAGCTCTCTTAGTTGCTGCCAAAGGTTTAGAAAAATTGGGAACTTTCAACAAAACACTCAAGTACTAGAAGGTGCATAATTTACATGTATCTAAGTAAAAGTGAAAGTAGGTCAATACAATAACTAGCTTAAACTCACATTAAGTATCGAACAGCCTTATTGTTTCCATTTTGAGGAGAAGCATTTCTGAGAAGCCAACTGATAGTAAAGGGAGAAACCATTTAAAATATGCCTAGTGCTTAAGCCTTCTTTAAGAAAAATAAACACTGCCCCCTTTGCCTGCATGTTAATAAAGTAGAGAAACAAAGAAACAAAGTGCTATAAAGAAATGTGTATGTTTCCTTCACCAAACACAGCTTCCAAGTGCAAGTATGTCACTGATGAGTCATTAACAAGCAGCAAAACCATATCCTGGGAAGTTGGGACTCTTCCCTTCCAACAACAGCAGAGGAGATAAACAGCAGAATAGCTGCTGAAAAATGAACAAAAGAGCATTGCCTGAAAAGCACACCTTGACCTCAGCAATGAAAACAAGCAAGAAAGGCAAGGGCCAGTCAGTCCTCGTGCCCAGAGACGCACGCCACCCGTGTGAACTATGTACGTGGTAACCTCGGAGCCACTGACTCCTCTTCCGCGGCGTTCCCTAACAAGCCTCAGTGCCAATCTCCTCCCATAAGAAATTACACCAACACTACACATAAACTGAAACAAGCTTCTAAATTAGAGTTAATGGTACAATATCTAATATTATGTAAATGCCAATCCAGAAATTAAAAGCTAAGTGGTCAGTTAGCGCAGGACACGTAATCCAGTTTCCTTAAACTGTGATGTTCATAATCACCAAATCTATCTTTGTGCTAATACTGTCAGTTGTAGAAGATGAAGTGAAACCTACCTGTTCTGGCAGGTTTAAAGAATTTCACAAGCTCGAGTGAACTACAGATCCTTAAAAGTATGTCTCCGGCTCCAAGGAGTCCTGGGCCTGAGCACCTGAATAAATGCTACCTTAAGACTCATTCAGGAGGGGCGCCTGGGTGGCTCAGTTGGTTCAGCGTCTGCCTTCAGCTCAGGTCACGGTCCCAGGATCCTGGGATGGAGCCCCACACTGGGCTCCCTGCTCAGCAGGAGTCTGCTTCTCCCTCTCCCTCTGCCATTTCCCCTGCTTATGTGCGCGCGCGCTCTCGCTCTCTCTCTCAAATAAATAAACAAAATCTCAAAGAAAAACAAAAAAGGAAGAGCCATTGGTACTTGAAAAAACCTTTTCAGTTGTGAATCATCACAGAAAAACAAGTTTGATCTTTTACAACTAGCAAGGTATTTTTTAGATCATCATCATACTTGTACAATTTTTAAGATTCAGAGAAAATTGTGTATAGACACTCAGAATGAGAAAACTAGCATTAAAAAATTTGTGTTGCCTCTATCAAGAAACACACTAATATTTTAGAGATAATCAGACACTAGCCATCTGTTCTCAGCATGTATCTCTTCTCAAACACTAAAGTTTATTATAATACTGCAAATGGCTCTAGGCAGGGCCAAAAGCTACACTGCAACGTGAAGCAAAGAAAAGGCACTAACAGACACAGATAAACAAAATGATGTCCAGCATCAGTCATTCTTCTTTCCACTGTGAAGATGATCTCAATGACAGAGGCACCATTTAAGAGACAGAAATGGAAAATCGAATTAATAAATACCTTACTTTTACCCAGCTATACATAATACAAGAAGAAAATCAATGCCTCGCATTTGTTTATAGAAAATTATCTTATACGGTAATTACACTCTTACTGAACTATTAAATACTATGCATGGGACATAGCGTTTCATGCTCCTAATAACTTCCGGAAAAAAAACCTACAAAAAAGCAACCCCCCCCAAAGAAATCAAGAACATCCTCATCTATCAACAACACTCAAATCCTATCTAATTCGTCCCCTTAAAATTTTCAAGTAAAACCCGATGATGAAAAATTTTATACAAGTTGTAACTATTTATGATCACTATATTTTAACCATATGTGTCCTAAACTGGTATGATTATAATGAACTGAAAGTAATTTCACTCCAAGGAAAACCTGAGAACCTTTAAAATACATTACAGTTACTTATACATTATGAACACAAAATGACATTTTTACATGGTCAAAAAAAAAGTCTTTTAAAACTTACAAAGCAAGAAAAGCCCATATCAAAGCTGTTTTCCTAACAACTAATTAGCTTTCCATTGCCAATGTGGAAGAAAAAGACCTCATACTATAAACTTTTGCTCTTGGAAATGTAAGACTGCATTTGCACTTTTTATTTTTTTAATCTATTTTTTTAGCTGTATTCTAATTTATAGCACACATTTCCCAAAACAGAAATACTAGAAAAGCCGTAATATTGATACAAAACTTTAATCTATTCACTTTACAGTTCTGAAGTATGAAATGAGAGATTTTCTTATATATCAAGTTAAAAGTATCCTTAAAACCAGCTTTGCTAAGGACATCTTACTGCCATAAGCATACCTACAGAGATGAGGGGAGGTGACCAGAAGTGGGGCAAAGGGCCAGGCCTCTCTCAGAGGCAAAGCAAACCCTGAGACACCCAGCACCTGTGGGGGCGGCTGCACTCACTGGTGAGTGCACTAGAACACCGCATTTTACACTCTACATGGGAGACCCGTATCCAAACAACTTGCTAGTGAATGAAAAAATAAATAATAAGACTGACTTTAAAATAAAAAGAGTAAAGACAAAACCAGAACAAAAGTAAATGACTCCTCCCTGCCAGTTCCAGGGCAAGACTCCCTCCCCTAACCTGCACCCGCCGTAAGCACACCTGTAACCCTGAAGAGGACACGGGGAAAGGTGAGGAGGAGGAGGCAGACCAGGAGAGACCTCAGACCCCAGAGGGCACACAACAGTGATGTCCCAATGTGCTCCTTCGGCCTCCTTTATCTCAAACTCTGTACTAGAGAGTCAGCAGCCTGAAAAGCTGGGGCACAAACCAGAGAGCCCCTGAGAACAGCCCGGTCCCTCCTGCCATCCCTACCACTGTCATGGGAACCTAGAGATGAAAGCCCCAGGCCATACTGGAGGAGGCCACAGGCTGCAACAAAGAGGCACTCCTCCCTCCCCTAGGAGACTAGGGGACAACAGCAGAGCCCCATGGGCACTGCAGACCCATGTCCGCCCAGCGGGAAAGGGGCACCCTCCTCTCCCAGGTGTCAAAGGGAACCTAGCTTTCACCCCATCTGCCAGTAACAAAGCCGCACCACCTCATCCCACCTCCCCACCCCCCAGTCCCAAGCGGGGTCAGAGGAAGCCTGATGAAACAGAGAAGATCTGAAGAAAGTCCAGAGCCTATAGCATAATATCCAAAATGTCCAGGATACAATCAAAAAACACTCATTATACCAAAAGCCAGGAAAATCTCAGCTTCTGAAGGAAAGATAATCAACAGATGCCAACATGGAACGGACGCATATGCTGAAATTATCTGACAAGGATTCTAAAACACCCACATAAAGGTGTCTCCGTGGGCCATTACAAACATACTTGAAGCAAATGACAACAAACAGCTATTTCAGCAAAGAAAGCTAATAGGAAGAAGAATCTGAAGGAAATTCTAAAACTAAAAAATACAATAATGGAGATTTGAAAACTTAATGCATAGGGTCCAGGGGCAGAAAAGAAGAAACAAAGGAAAAATCAATGAACTTGAAGAGTGAACAACAGAAATCACCCAATCTTGAGGGAAAATGGACTTAAAACAAATGAGGAGAAACTCAGGACCCTCCGAGACACAAGAAGAGATCACACGGGGTGTCTCCAGAGAGGGCATTAGAAGAGATGAAAGAGAGTGGGGCTCAAAAAGTCTTTAGACAAATGATAGCTGAAAACTTCTAACTTGACAAAAGATATCAAACTTGCAGATTCAAGAGCCTACATGAACCCCAGACAGTATAAACCCAAAGAAATCCATGCCAAGACCCATAATACTCAAACTACCGAACTAAAGACAAGAAAAAAAAAACTTGGAAGTAGTGAGAAATGACATCTGACCCACGGGAAAAGAAAACAATCCAATGACATCAGACTTCTCATCAGAAGTCATGGAGACCAGAAAGATGTAACGTAACATTTTCCAAGCGCTAAAGTAGAAAAAGGACAGTCCAGCCCAAGTTGTATCGTATCTGGTGAAACTTCCCTTCAGGAATGAAAGCAAAATAAGGCCTCCTAAGACAAAAGAAAGCTAAGGGAATTTGCTTTCAGCAGACCTACACGATAAGCGTAGCAAGAAATTCTTAGAACAGAAATAATACAATAAGAAATTCAGGAACTTCAGGAAAGAAGAGAACAGAAATAGTGAAAACACGGGTCCATATAACAGGCATTTCTTCTCCTTTTGAGTTTTCTAGATTACGTCTGAGAGACAGCAAAAATTAACACTGGCTGATGCGTAACTGTAGTCACAGGTAAGGGACATATTTACGTACTTTTCCATATGAAGTAAAATATTTATGTAATCATACAAGACACTTACTTTACCTATAGGGGCGAGTAAAGGGATGTAAAGAGGTACGGATTCTTCTAACACTGATAAAACAGTAACACCAGAACACTGCGATGAGTCACATACGTATAATGTAATACTAGCAGTAAATAGCATCTATACAAAGAGATACAGTGGAAAAACACCGTAGGTAAATCAAAATGGAATTCTGAAGATGCTCGAGTAACCCACAGAAAAACAGGAAGAAGAAAACAAAGAAACAACACAGCAATCAGAAAGGAAAATGACAGATAAAAGCCCTAACTTGTCCATCATCACACAGAACGTGAATGTTCTAAATCCATCAGTCCTAAGACAGAGACAGGCGCAGTAGATACAAAACATAACCGACCATACGCTGACTACAAGGAACTCCCCTCACACACAAGTAGGTTGAAAGTAGAAGGATGGAAAATTATATGCCAGGCAAACATTAATCAGAAGAAAGCATGAGTGGCTAAATTAATGTCAGAAAAAGTAAAGCCCAGAGCAAAAATACTACTAGAGACAGATGGGAAATAGATAATAGTAAGAGCTTTGGTCCGTCAAAATAGAGCAAGCCCAAATACGTTTGCACCAAATGACAGACGGGCAAACCAGTAAAGTAAAAGTGGATAAAATCGAGAGGAAACACAGACAAATGTACAATTACAGTTAGAGACGTCAACCACCCGTCCTCCACAACCAGAACAACTAGATGGTGAACCGGCAGAGATAACCCACACGATCTAATCAACATTTCAGCACATTTCACCAAAGGACAGCACAATCCATTTTCTTTTGGGCCCTGAAATTCTTACCAATATGCCATATGCTTGGTCACAAAACAAACCACCAAAATTAAATGAAATAACACGAAGCATGTTCTTTAACCACAAAGAAATCCTGCTAGAAATTAGTGACAGCAAAGTAACAGCAAGTTTTCCATACACACTCCTAAGTAACCCATGAGAAAAAGGGGAAGTCTCAAAGTAAAACAAAATGCCAAAAATTTGTGCGACACATATAAATCGGTGCCGAGAGGAAAATTTACAGCACAAAATGCTTACATTAAAAAAAGAGGAAAAGTCTCTAATCAATAATCTAAACTCCCACCATAAGAAAGATGAGTGAAAAGAGAAAAATAAACCTAAATAGCAAAGAAAAAGAAGGAAAAAATGAAGCACAGAAACTAATAAAACCGAAAACAAAACTACAGAATAAAATAAGAAAAATAAAAGATGGCTCCTTGAAAAAAAAAAAAAAAATCAATCCTCTAGTAAGACTAAGCAACAAAACGGTGAAGGCACAAACCACCACCATCTAAATGAAACAACATCAAAAAGGTAGTGAGAGACTACCACGAACTCTATACACATAAATACAGCAACTTTCCTGAAAAGGACCAATTCCTCAACTGGCACAGTCACAACCCACCCAAAATGAAACAGCTCATTTGAATAGCCTAGTTAACTATTAAAGAAACTGAGTTTTTAAACTGAAACGCCCAAAAAAGAAATCTCTAGGTCCACATGATTTCACTGGAAAATTCTACCAAACATTTAGAGAAGTTAACAGCAACCCCATCTGATGTCTTCCAGAAAGCAGGAGAGAAGCGAACACTTTCCAAGTCATCGCACGAGGCCAGGTATGGGCGTAAAATCTGAGTCACTGCCCTTCTATTCATGGAAGAGAAACATTTAGTCAAGTGCAGCCCTGCTCTGAGGGGAACTGGGGTCTGCAGGAGCCAGCAGGGGCATCTAATTCCATCCTGGGTGGGGTTGAGATAATGGAAGGTTTCAAAAGAAAAGCAATTTTAGATGTTGACAGAGCCACTGAAATATGGAGATTTTAAACGCCAGAAGAAACAGCCTGAAGAATCCAAAGTAAGTGCCTCTAGGGTGAGATGCTAGGGTAAGGAGAGAGGAATGAGCAGAGCACAGAGCCACAGTGTCTTCTTCTAAGCCTTTTACCCTATGTTACTATGATCAAATACAACCAAACGTCATAAAATAACATAAAAGCACAACGTCCAGTCCAGATCCAACTTCCCCTGCTCCTCTTACCTAAGTCCAACTATAAGCTTGGAAACAAAGCAAGAGCCAAGCAAAGGAGAGCTCTGGAAGGTGGTAAGGCAGTAGTTAAGAGGAAGAGGGTTGGGCTGGCTTGGGACCAAGGACCAGAAAAATTACACAGTAGGAGGACGTCCTACATGCCCTCACTCAACAGAAGGAAGGAGACAGGCCTGGCATTCCCCAACTCCCAACCTAGCAAGAAAAGGCAGCCCAGAAGGATCATTCCTCCCCTGGAGGGTGCAAGCGTCCACCACCACCAGCAAGAGAGATCAACACGTGCTATGGGAAATGGCATCCTTCCCCATGGACCAAAGACTCCACTGTGCCATCACGGGACACTGGTGCATCTGGGCAGCACCAATCAGAGGAACCCTGCCACAAAAAGAGGTTAGAAGCCTCAGAGAGCTGCTGTGTCTCCATGAGCCTGAGACGCCCCTCTCTCACCAGGAGGGAAACCAGGCAGCACCAGCACGCACAGCTCCAAGTTAACTTCTTCTATTCAGGGCCTGAACTCCCCTCCTCTGCCACCAGAGCCCAGAGCAGCAGGAGGAACCAGCAAGAGGAATCGGAATGGCCACAGTAGGGCTGAGACTCCTCCCCTAACCAGATACATGCAACAGCCAGCAGCCACGTGCACAGCGGGTACAACCACAACCACCACCCACCCAACAGAGTGTCTTCATCACGTGGACTGACCATGCCTCCTCTTACCAAGAGACACTGGCCTCGTCCTCTCAGCAGCAGAAGCAGAGATGAAGGAGAGTTCCTGTACACCACAGAAACCAAGCACACCAAAAACCAGAGCACAAAATTAAAGTGTCATGGGACTCAAAGCCCACAGAAGGAGGCCAGGACCTATAGGCTAACCCTAAACACGGTGCTCAGCTGGTGAATTAAGAGCCACAACCAGAACCCACATTCTCCACACGGAAGAGACAAAACGTCCAGGATAAAATAAAAATTCATCAGTCCTACCCAGAACAGAAGATTCACAGTGTGAGTTTGGAAAAGATGATCAACAGACACCAAAACTCAGATTAACTCCGATACTGTAATTACATGACGATCGTTTTAAGCAGCGAACGTAAACATGCTTCAACAGCCAATTACAAATCCTCTGAAAACAAAAAGAAATTACACAACTGACAATAATGAAAATGATCCGCTGCTGCATGAGGCCAACAGAAGACTGTAGATGACAAAGGGCGGAACTAGGGAATCTGAGGACGAAGCAGGACAATTCACACAATCTTAACAAGGCAAAAGAAACGAGGGTGGGGGGGGGGGAGCCTGCGGGAATTATGGAATACTAACAAAAGAGCCAACATCTGTGCCACCCCAGCACCAGCAGGAGAGAGAGAAGACAGTGGAAACCAGAGTCCTTGAAGCAACTCCCTAACTTTGGTGAAACAAAACCGAACAGACTGAAAACTTACCAAATTCCAACCGAGATAAACCGAAAAAAATCCACAGCAAGATACACAATTAAATTTGTAAACATGAAAGACAAATGCAACCTTGAAAGCTGTCAGAGAAAGATGGCACAGGACCCGCGGGGAAACACCGACGGCAGGGGCATGAGCGCCGCAGCAGGAACCAGGAGGCTGGGTGGGCAGCACCCGGTCTTCAAGGCTCATACCACAACCCGGAATTCTGTATCCAACACATCCACCCTGCAGGAATTAAGGGGAAATGAAAACATTCTAAGGTGGAAGAAACTCCAAGGCTACAGAAAGCGCTTCTAATAAGAAGGAATGGAGAAAAAAAGAGTCGCGGAGCACCCGGGGAGAGCAGCGGCGCGCGAGCACGGGCCCGTCCGCCAGACCGTCCGCAGAAGCGCGAGCTGGGTAAGGCGCACGCGGTCCGCAGCACCGGCGGGAAGACGGTAACGCGAGCAGGACGCCAGCCGGTGTCCGCGCCGCGCTCCACGACCAAGACTGCACCGCGGCACGCGGGGGTCGGCCACAGGCACGCCCCTGCGACGGAGACGCGCTACAGAGAGACGCGAAGACCCCGCCGCAAACGCGGCCGGCGGATCCAGAGAGTGAAGAGGACTGAGAATGGAAGCGAAAATGCGAACAAAAGCGCGCGCTAACGTAGCAACAACCAACTTCAATAAAGGTCCGGAACCGGCAGGCGCCCCGCGCGAAACCCGCGTGCGACAGACCCACGACGAGCGCGAGGCAGCCGGAGGCGAGCGGAGGCGAACAGCGGCTGTGTCAGCGCGCGGAGGACGAGCGGACGGAGAGCGCGGGGCAGCGAAGGCCGCGATCCCCCAGAGGACACGGGGATCCTGGACACGCGCCCGGCACACGCCACAGCAGTGGCGCGAACCTACCGTGAGACGAGGGGCGGCTTCCCAGGAACGCTGTCCCCAACGCGCCCCCGAACTACCGACACACGCGCCGCCACGGGTGACACGACGGAGGAAGGGGACGCGGCCCTCGGGGCCGAGCACGACGCGCAGGCCCCGCAGCAGGTTCCCCGGCAGCCCGTCGCCGCCCGCTAGAACGACGGCGCTCGAAACCGGGCTCAGGTCGCCGGGGTCGGACCGCGGGCCGGCAAGCGAGCCGAGGTCCGTCCCGCGCCGGGGCTACAGCTTCTCCCGCAGCGCGGGGCAGGGGCCGCGGTGACCGGAGGGCTGGACCCGGCGACGGCTGGACACTGACCACGCGGCTCCTGGGCCGCACCGCGTGCAGCGTCGGGGGCGCCCGTCGGCTCCCGGACCTCGGGCGGCGAGTCGAGCCCCGCCTGGGGCGCCACGCTCAGCGAGGAGTCGGCTTGAGGCCCGCGGCCGCGCCCGCACGCGCGCTCTCCCGCGCGGATCAGAGAAGTTCGGCGCCTCCGCGGGTCCTCGCGGCGACACGTCGGGTCCGCACAGGCCGGCGTGGCGTCTTCCTCTGAGTCTGTTCCCCGCAACCTCCCTCTGTTTCGGCGGGAAGCAAGTCGGGCGCGAGCGGGGGCCCCGCCGCCCCGCCCCGCGAGGCACGTCGGGTCAGCGCGCACGGCCCGCCGGCCCCGGGGGCCCCTCGCTCCGCGGCAGCCGCGCCTCCCCGCCCGCTCCGTGTCCGCGTCCGCGCGCTCACGGCCCCCGGGACCGGCGCGGGGCCCGGGCGGCAGCGGGGTCTGCGGGGTGCGCACCGCCCGGCCGGCCCGACAGAGCGCCGCAGCGGCCACCGCAGCCCACGCCGCGGGCGAGTGCGGGCGACCCCCGCCCAGCCCGACGCGGCGCCCGCAGCGGCTCCCCACGAGGGCAGGCCGGCGTCGGGAGCGCTGCCGCGGCCTGCGGGCGGGGACGGACGCGCCGGCGGGGCTTCGGCGCCCCGGGGGCAGGGACGCCGCGGGCGGAGGGACGGGGACGCGTCCTCACCTGCTGGGCCGCTCGGCCCCGGGCCCAGGCCCCGCCACGCTGTAGTAGGCCGCGCGCCTGCGGTTGGCCGCGGCCGCCGCGCCGCGCACCGGGTACAGAGGGATCTGGTCCGCCATGTTCCGGCCGCCCCGCCCCGCCCTCTCCGCTCCGCTCCGACCCGGCTGAGGCGCCGCCGCGCGCCCTGGCCCGCCCCCCGCGCGTCGGGGCTCGATGGCGTCACGGCGCGGCGCAGCTTGATGACGACAGCGGGCGGCGAAGGTAGGACGGGGAAGGCGGCGGCGTGACGAGGCTCCGTGCGCGGGCCCGATGACGTTCCCGCGCGGCGCGGGCGCGAGCGGAGGCGGGGGCGCTCCGAAGCTCCGCCCCCCCGCGCGCCCGGGCCGGGTGGTACCACGGCGCGGCGTGCGCGCGCGCGGAGGGGCTGTGTCCCGGCGTGCGCGTGCGCGTGCGGCGGAGGCCCGCCCTTCCCGGGCGCGCGGGGGCTGTGCGGGGCCGCGCCCGCCGCCGTGTCGGCTGCCCCGCGCCTGCGGACGGACGCTCGCGGGAGGGGCCTCCGAGGAGCCGCCGGCGACCGGCCCGCAGCGCCCCCGCCGCGCCAGCTCCTGCGCCGTTTCCGGCCCGCGCTCCGCGGAGGGTCCGCGCCGCCCCGCGCCGCCCGCAGGGTCGCCCGCCCGGAAGCCCGCCTCCCGCTGACCCCCGCGACGGGCGCGTCCGTCTGTTCCGCGGGCAGCGGCCGGGGGACGTGCGCGCACAGCCGGCCTCGAGCGCGCGCCGGGGGCTCCCTGGACGCCCGCCTGCCCGGGTCTGCGGCCCCCGCTCCCGGCTCCGAGACGCCCGGTGTGCGGGCCCCGGGCCGGCCGGCGCTCGCGTCCTCGGCGCTGCCCGGAGGACTGCTCGGAGGCGCCTGCACCGCGGGGTCGCCGCTCCGGACGGCGCGCGCCCTGAGAGCCCCAGGGGCGCCCCTTGTCCCGGGAGCGGCCGCAGGAGCGCACGCGTCTCCCCCCGCACCCCGCAGCCCGCCCTCCCGGGGCGCCCCCACTGCTTCCCGGCTCCCTTCGGGCGACCGCGGCCCCCGGGTCGCCGAGTGTCCTCCAGCTCCAGACCCGCGGGGACAGGGCGCTCGCTGGCCCGACGGAACCTGACCTTTCCCAAACCCTTCACCCTGCGGCGAGGGGCCGTGACCTCGGAAGGCTCCCTGGGGGCAAGTGAGCGAGCGGAGAGCTTCGCGAATCGCGTCCCGGAGGCCGTTTTCTTCGGAGCCGCAAGGCCGCGTTGCAGGGGTGTGTTGGGTTCAGGGCGCGTATGTGGGGGTTTCCCCGCGGGCCGCGCCCGTCCGCTTCTGTCTTACACTTTCCCAAGGGGAGGAGAATGTGTCGGTTCTGATTTCTCACGTCTTAGCGCTGCATTTCCCCAGATGTCTTGGAATTTAGGTCCGCAGGCGGCGGGCAGGAGACGCTGCCCTCCCTAGTCAGTCGCGCTGCCGTGGCCTCCCCTGCGGCCCGGAGCCGGGTCCCACGGGGCATGTCAAGGCTTCCGGTACCAGGGATGGCCCGGCAGGTGCAGGGTCGGCCAGCACTGGGATTCCTCCTGGGTCTGCAGTTTGGGTCTGTGCCCTCGAACTCCTCAGCCCCCACCCTGTTCAGGGCGCTGGGCAGCCACCAGCGACAGGATTTCCTCAGTGGCTGGTTTTCTTTAGCTTCCCAGTCGACTCCATGCAGGACAGCCTCACCCGTGCCCGGGGGCGAGCCCATTGCCCACTCCCACGACCAGCCTCCTGCCTCGGGACCCAGCCGACGGCACCCACTCTCACCTCTCTTTCTGGTCCTGTCACTTTGGTGTTTCCAAGCCCTGCTGTGTCTTTTGTTCTCTATTTTCATACTTTATAAATCCATTGTGACTATGTGTTTGAAGCAGTGTGTGCAACATAAACTTCCAGATTCTAGACTCCTCTTGACTAAATATTTTCATGTATTACTTTCTCGATGTAAAAACTTACTTACTGGGACGCCTGGGTGGCTCAGACGGTTGAGCGTCTGCCTTCAGCTCAGGGCATGATCCCAGGGTCCTGGGGTGGAGCCCCGTGTGGAGCTCCCTGCTCAGTGGGGAGCCTGCTTCTCCTGCCTCTGCCTGCTGCTCCCCTTGCTTGTGCTCTCTCTCTAATAAATAAATCTTTTAAAAAAAATGAAAAAGATAAAAACATTTTAAAAACTTATTTATTAAAAAGAAGTTAATATTCTTAAGTAATTGCTCCAACTTTCTGGTTCCAATTTGTTACTTTTGCTGCTTTTTATGTGGTTTGGAAGAGGCCACTTTGTGGAGACCACAATCAAAGGACACAGGGACCTCCTATTTGCAGGAGGAACGTGTGGCCATTCTTTCTCTCACGCAGACTCTCTGCTATCTGTGACTTGGGCCACCGTGGGACACGTGCAGGATGTCGGCTGAAGTTCTGGGCGGATCCTGGCAGGAGCTCGGTGGCCTGCTGTGCTGTTCAGCTGGAGAGCTCAGCTGAGGGACTGTTTACAGATGTGTGGGTCTGAATAAAGAAGCCAAAGGAGTTCACAGGGCTCCTGCTGACAGGTAGACGGAAAACCACGAGAACCTCCGGGCTCCGAGGGACAGGAAGGGGAAGAGGACTACCGGAAGCAGGCTGAGCCCAGGAGCCAGACCACCCCCGGCCCCAACCCCCACCCGGAGGCACGGAGGCTACAGAGCCAGGGTCTGCACACTGCTCACAGGTAGAATCTACCTGGCACCTGTTTGTTTAGCGATAACCACACTGTTTTACCCACAGATTACCTATGGGGGCTTCCCAGCTGCCTCAGTAGAGTTGAGGAGGACTTACAAAGGGTGCATGACCACAAAGCCCGTGTGGCCCTTTACAGGGAAGGCTTGCCAACCCGTTACAGGGGTACACAGCCTTGCTAATACCTGGGGGCGGGAGAGGGCGTGCACGGACAGCACAGGTATGGAATGTTCCTATGGGGACAGCACTTCCCTAGAGCAGTCCCTGAAGGAAGGCGTAATTACAAGTTAATGGAGGGGTGGAGTGACCGAGAATACTTGATGGATCTTCAGGAAGGCTTGGAAGGACTTAAAAAAAAAAGAACGGGTAGGGAAACAGCAGACAAATAAGACGACAGGTTTCCACCGTTTGTGCGCACGGAACGCAAGCAGACCCAGTACACCAAGGAGGAGTCATGTCGTCAGACCGGACGACAAACCAAATCCAAATACATGCCTGAGGTCTAAGAGGCCTCCCACGGAGAAGCAGAAAGTGGCAGGGACAGACAATCTAGACCACGGGGTCACTGGCCACGGTCGCGCATCTGTAAGTGTCCCTCACCTCGGCAGACGCGGACCCCGAGACACAGCATCGGTACGCAGCTGCCCTGGGTCACAGCCGGAGCTTGAACCCAGGCTCCAAAGGCCGTGTGTAGCCTCTAGACCAGAGTTGCCAGGTGAGCTTCGGGAAGAGAATGCTGACCGCCCGAGCTTGGACATACGGCGGAAGCAGGCTGGCGTGTCATTTCTTCTCATGCAAGGGCACAGGCCACCTGAAGAGAATGTCATTCAGCTGACTGTGTGCTGTTTAGTAGAGTCCCCAGCTTTGTGAGATGATTTGCTAGCATGAAGGATTTTGCTGGTAGAGAAGCAAATAGTTTCCGTCCAGAAGAAAATAGAACATCACGGGGCATAGTGTATTGTCCTCAGGATATCAACCACTTTTGTGTCTAACTCAGCACCTGAGCCCAACATCTGTGATTTCTAGGTCCTGAAAAACTCTCTGAAGCCGTCTTAAGGTCTTACTCATTGTATTTTCCTCCACAATCTTCCTCTTGACTCATAAGTTTGTAAAATTTTGGCACAAACACATGTATCCACATGAGACTTACTTGACCTCTTCAAAAATTATGCTTTAGCTCTTCCTGTTCCCCACCGTGGAATCTAAATGAAATCTAGGATTTCATTTAAATGAAAAGAAAAACCACACGTGGGACCATCACGTTCACAAGCTCTGCCTCCACGCTCATGTGGGGGACAGTAGAGAAGGACTGAGCCAGGCTGGAGGCCAGACCCCTGTGTTCTCCAGAGGTAGATAGGCCGTCAGATGCTTGGCAGAGAAATGAGAAGATTGTCTGCCGGCCCGGGGCAAAAGAAATCTGGAGAAAGGCCTAAAGGTGCAGGAGTACGTGTGAAGAAAAAAAATAACTGCTCTGATGCTGGAAACTTTGGCTTTGGGATCCAGAAGCACACCGATCCGGGGGCGAATGTGACCCAGGCATTGGTAGGTGCAGCCTGGAGTCCTGCGTGGTGCTGCGTGTGCCTGTTTCTGCAACGCAGGCAGGAAGCCAGGACCCGCAGCACCACGGGGGCCAAACACAGACTCAGCAAAGAGGAGGCCACGTGCTGGTCCCAGCAGGTGTGTGATGGGATCAACCGCCCTGGCAGATAAATTCCCATTTCTACCCAGAAGGCCGATAAAAACTTCTCAGTGAAATGTTTTTTGAAAAGGGTACTCGAGTAAAAACAAAGATTTTCAAATGTCGAAGAAGAGCTTCGTTATTTTTTAAGTGGTCGACCGTGGGTACCAATCATATCATGGAATTTAAATGTCACTCGGTACATTTTAAAAAGTGACGTCACGGGCACTGGGGTGGCTCAGTCCACTGAGCGTCTGACTCTTGATTCCAGCTCAGGTCGTGGTCTCGGGGTCATGGGATGGAGCCCCGCATCCGGCTCTGCTCGGTGCAGAGCCTGCTTGAGCTTCTCTCTCCCCTCAGCTCTTCCCCTGCTCATCGTGCTCTCTACATAAACAACTAAACCAGAAAAACCTTCTACAAAAGGGGGATGTCACAGTTCCATTTTTAAATCTAAATGGAACAGGCTAAAAATGCCTCATTTCTAACTATTCCCAGTTACAGTGTAACTGTTCCCAGTTAGAGGGAACACGTTCAGCTCTCCGCACAATCCGAGCGAAGGCACCCATCCTTTCCCAAAGTTCTTTTAGGGGGGTCACTGGGCACAAAAGTTTGAAGACTGCTGTCGCGAGGCACAATAGTTTTAGAAAAAGTGCCATGAAAGATGAGTCTTGTGAAACGCGGTCTTTGAGTACATCACGAGGGGCCCTTTTAGCGCTCGTTATGTCCTACTGATAATTTCTTTGTTTTGTTCTCCAGGGCTCTGCCCCACGCGTGTCCTCTTCTCGCAGCAGCTGTGGGGTAAAGGCATGAAGCTTTCGGCAGGTACCTTCACTCCCACCCTCTCTACCCCGCGTCCAAATTCACAACACCCCAACACAGAGCGAGGTACGAGACTTCCAACACCACGTGTCACCCCTTGAAAGGCTAACTACCCTCGTGACGTGCGAAGCCTGGATCTGTCATAAAGGGAGGAAAATGTAACTATAACACAATAAGGTTTTCATTCATTTTACCACGCGATGCACTCACGTTAATCACAGCAAGCTCTTAATTTAAAAAACTGTATTTTGTGCAGAATTCGTTCCAGCGTTTCATTTGCTGAAAGAAAAATTTTGAGTCAACCACAAAATGTGTGCACGTGAGCACGTGTGCCAGTGTGCGAATGGGTGTGTGCACACACGGCACTCCCAGGGCATGCACGACTCCAGCTGTGCCCTGGCAGCCCACGCCCTGCCGCAGAGCTCTGTCTTGTACAGGATCAGCTGTGGTACGTGGGGACAGATGTGTCTAGAAGAGTCCTGGTTTTCTTTAAACCATGCATTCAATTACTATTCTAATGAACTGTAGACATTTCAACTATTCCCTCAAAATGGGAAAAATGTAATGAATAGCTTCTCACAGAGAGTTTCAAAGGATTGCCTAAGAAATAAATGGACCCCAAGTGAATGCTTCAGAGTCCCATTAGGGTCACTTGGGGTTCGGGGCCCATTCAGCTGTCCTATATCAACAGCTGTGTGCCCAACAAGGCCTGTCCACCTGGAATTTTAACACTGGTGAACCTCTTCTAGACACAATACCATAGTCTCGATGACACACATGGGAACTCCAGAAGAAACACATTCTTGTCTGGACATCTCCTTGTTGTCTCTACCATGTCGGGCACATGAAGCTAATTCCTTAAATTCTTTTTTTTTTTTTTAAGATTTTATTTATTTGTTTGACAGAGATCACAGTAGGCAGAGAGGCAGGCAGAGAAAGAGGAAGAAGCAGGCTCCCTACCGAGCAGAGAGCCCGATGCGGGGCTCGATTCCAGGACCCTGGGATCATAACCTGAGCTGAAGGCAGAGGCTTTAACCCACTGAGCCACCCAGGTGCCCCATAATTCCTTAAATTCTTAACGAGAAGTTACCCATACAGAGTACGCTTATCGCAAACTGGGCAGCCCACCAGTATTGTGTAGAATATTTTCTTTTTTAATTTATTTTCAACAAAATGTTTTTGTCACTGCAGTAGAGGGAACGCACAATGTTACATTAGTTTCGGATGTGCAGCACAGTGATTCAACAGCCCTATACATGACTTACCTTTTACGTGAAATGCTAATTACAATATTATTATTGATGGCACTCCCTTTGCTGTACTTTTCATCCCTGTGACTTATTTATTTGACCCCTGGAGGTTTGTACTCTTGATCCCCCTCCACCTTCACCCCTGCTGGCAGCCCTGCTTTGTTCTCTGTGTCCTGCTCCAGGCTCGCCTCCTCTGGCCAAGGGAACATGTCAGGACCCCACTTTGTGCTGAAAGCTCACTGCCTTGCCACAGCTAGCCTGGCGGGAACATTACCCGATGGGTGATGAGAGCTATTTGGGGATGAGTGTCCTGTTCTGACAAACCCCATCCGCATTCTCAGAGCTAGCTTTGTACTGGGCAACTGGCCGTGGTTTTCGAGGTTCAGGCTTGGACAACCCTTCCCCCTGGACGTGGCTTGTCTGGTCTGGGGGATCCCCCTCTGGCTCCCCTGAATCCCGGGGTCAGCACTGCACTTTTTGGGCCCTCTGTCATTTTTCCACCTGGCCTTGACCGCAGCCACAAGGGGCTGGAGAATGTCAAGGCACCCCCCACCCCTTGGCTCAGTGTGGGCACAAGGGTGTCTCTCAGCAAATACTGTTGGAATGAATGGCCATCCCATCTCATTACAGGATACTGTGCCCACGGTACTACAGGCTACTCATTTCCCCTCCTCCTGTGATGCCTCTGCCACTCTCTAGCCATTGTCACGCAGAAGCAGGTGCCATCTCTCTGCCTCTCCTGGGACATTCCAGCATGTGAGCTGGTGTGTGCGGGTCCTGAGGACACACCAAAGGCTGTGTTTCTCACCCTTCCTAGCTGAATCTCCGAGTCCCAGGGACCTCCGATCTCCTAAGATGTCACGCATCTTTGAAAGTGGATCTGTGACTTTGGTGAAGACGAGGGGTGCTATACGAGATGCCCCCAAGTCAGAACTAAAGGCGTCTCTCATCCGTAGCTTCCTGCTCTGCACTCCAAACTCCCTGAACACGCAGGAGAGTAGAGGAGAGGTAGTAATTATTTATAATAACTTTATTAGGTATAATTTGCATCGACCCTCTGAAAGCATCACACGCGCTTCCAAGAGCTGCGTCGTAAAAGCAAGCGCCCGCCCTTGACCCTGCCCCATCCTCCCCGTGCACAGCAGTATCCCTTTCTTCTTGGGAAGGACAGGTACAATTTGTCACCACACAAATTATACATACTTGCTGTTGACATTCTTTTATCAGATAAATTACTTGTACTTACTATGCTGAAGGCGGTTTCCATGAAATTTTCACATTATGAAAGTCTGAGTTTAGGCTGACACAGAGCATGCCGGCTGTCTTTTGACCACGGGCACAGAGATGCACGTTCTGACAGCACATGTCTATGCCTCTTCTCTGGGATGAAAGCTGACATTTTTGGCACCCAGCGATGCAGCTCTGAGCCTCCACTTGGCCGTCATTGCATGTGGTGGCATGGGGGGGACCTGAACACAGACGCCCTCTGGAAGGGCAAGAAGAGATGTCCAGGTGTCTCGCCCAGCAGTGTCTTACTCATGAGAAGCTTTGTGAAACACGCTGCTGACATTATGAACCTGCCCGGGAAGGTCCTACTCTCGATGACAAAGAAACACAAAATTCGACTCCCAAAAGCACTCATTACTCTTTTTCTTTTAAAAGGGAGAAGGATACAACTTTAAATATTTTTCAAAGATTAATTTATTTATTTGAGAGAGAGAGAGAGAGAGAGAGCTCGAGTGGGGGGGGGGAGGTAGAGGGAGAGTCTGCAGCAGACTCCCCGCTGAGCGTGGAGCCCAGAGCAGGGCTGCGTCCTACGACCCCGAGATCATGACCTGACCCAAAACCACGAGTCCGATGCCTAACTGACTGTGCCACCTAGGCGCCCCTAAAGCATTTTTTAAAAACGGAAAGTCTTCTTCCCTCACCAGAATAATTCGTGGTCGGACAGAAGGGTGAAGAGGAGACGGCGCGGGCTCAGTGCTGGCGTCCCCACCTCAAGGTGTCGCTGGTGTCGGCCACCTGCTGACCAGTCTCCTGAAGCCTGGCCTCCTCACCTGCTCAGTGGGGACAGAGGCGCCTGCCACCATGCTGTCAGGACAAGTTACTGACAGCCACGTGTTAAGCATTTAGATTAGTGCCTGGTACAAAGGCAGTAATTTTAGGGTGGGGCTATCATCTTTTTATAATTATCAAAAAGCAAAAAAGTCTCCCCTCACCCAAAACGGCCCCTGGGAAATGGGGCATTGGCCTCACGTGCAGGTATTAGGACCAAGGGGAGCCTGCTTTGGCTCAGCCAACCGCAGGGCGGGAGCTCTGTGAAAACGCAAAGAACACGCTTCGCTCTCCCTCCCTGAGACGAAACGCTGGGCGGGCGATGGCACCCCCTGGACCAGCCCTCCGGAGGGACCCCGGCGCTCTGTGCTCTGCAGGATGACAGAGACACACGAACGAAGCAGAGGACAGTAGGACGGCCCCCACCGTTAGGATCTGTTTAATTCACTGGTTTATTTGGTGCCTTAATCTGGATTCAACAGACTTCGCAATGTTTTCAGTGAGATGGTATAAATAATTTCTTTTTTAAAAAACTTTTTCAAATTGGATGAGTGACGAGTCGGTCTATTTCTTTCTCCCTGGATCAGAAGTAGGATGTGGAGGGGTTGGGTCTGGAGAGAGAACCGCCCGGGAAGAGCCGCAGAAGTGTTACGGGAGGTCTCAAGGATTCACGTGGACGATACATTGTGGCGATCGCGCTGGAGAACAGAGAGCCCACTGGGCGATCCGCGGGAACTGTTACATTTGTTGTTACACTGGAGGAATTCAGTGGGCTTGACAGGTGAAGGGACAAGCACATCTGCACACCTCAAAGATTGCTGATTAAGTTAAAAACAAATGAAAATTATGAACTGGTCAGAAAACATGACTTTCTTTTGGAAAACGTGATTTTCTTGATTTTTTTTCTGCAAGATTGGTTAAACTTGCCTGGACTTTATTCTGCATGTAATACAAGAGACAGGGTGTCTTTGAAATGAGACCATTGCAGAAGTCCCACAGAGGGCAGCCCTTTACAGGGTCCCGTGCGGTAGAGCCATGACCCTGACATGTGCACGGGCGAGCGCACACGCTACATCAAGTCGTGTGCCGGCCTCTGGAAGAGGGGTGCTTGGGTCGCGTCAGGTACAGCTCAGAAATCACAGAGCCCAACAGAGCTTCCAACACCGTGGATGAGCGAGGCAGTGACCCCTACATCATCACCCGGTTTGTGACAGTGGCCTGACCAGGCAGTCGGGAAGCATCATGTGGGCCCAGAAATGCTCGAGACACAAGAGTGACAAGACCTCTATTTGGTCACCTGGACAAGGTCTCATGGGGCTTCTTTTTCGTAGGGATAGCGAAGGAAGTTATAGTAGAAAAGATTCTTATTATGGGCATGTGGTTAATCACACTGAAAGGGAATCTTTCTCAGACCACGTGTTGCATGATTCCCCTTCTGTGAAACGTCCAGAACCCGTGCCTCTCTGGAGACAGCGAGGAGATTAGTGCTTGCCTGGGGCTGGGGGGGGGGGGGGGCCCCCGGGCGAGTGGTGGATTGCTAACAGGCACTGGTCCCGTTGGGGGCTGCAGAGAAGCATCTAAAGTGCTGATGGCCCGTGAGTGCACAAAAGCTGCTGGACGTACATTGTGCGTGCCGGGTTCTTGGGAATAGAATTTACGCCTCAGTGAGGACGCGAAGTGAAATTTCCTTCTGTCTGACGTCGGCAGGGCTCTGATTTACTGCGATGCCGTCATTTGCTGGGCTGTCCAGGTCATGAGTTTGGTGTTTGGTCCAATTTCCGGGGCGGTTTGTTTACAGCTAAGCACGTTTGTACGGGTGAAATGAGACGCATGTTAATCGTGCACGAGAATTCATAGAGCTAGTCACCGCTCCTTCGATGTCAGAATGCAAAAATGCTTTACCGGCTTTCATTTTTAAAACTGGAAGGTTTGGTGTGTCTCTTTCAGATATTTCGCGGCAAAACTGTCATGTTTTTTTACTCCAGGTGTTGTCTTATTCTACAATACCACTGTAAGTCAGGAAAAACGAGGCTACAGCCTAACATTCTGCTATTACTATGTGTCAAACAACACATCATTGCATTGTCTTTGCTTTCTATCTTTAACTGGCTAATTGCGAATATTCTCAATTCTACTTTAGGAACTTAATCTATTACGGTCAAGCTGTGAGTGCAGTCAGAGCCGAAGCCCCTGGAACCCTGAGAACGCTTAGCCGGGCTGCACTTCGGGGGTTTCCAAAGCATGGGGGACAGACCAGGCCTTACTTACATTGAAGTCTGAGGCCCCATGGGCTTGTCCTCCTTATCCTCCCGACCGCTGTGGGCTGAACCACACACTCAAAGGGAACGCATGGCACTCCCAGGACCAGACGTGCCCAAGCTTGTCCGGATGCTGTCCATCTGTCCCTCAGCTCTCCCTCCCTGCTGCTGGCCTCCGGAGACAGCCTGCGTCCTGCTCTGTGAGCAAGGGCCTTCAGAGCCTCGGCTTTGCCTGTCACCTTGCTAAGTTTCACACTCTCAGCCTCGAAGGAGCTGTGGCAGAGCCTGGTGGAGTGAGCCAGAGTGGGAGCCGGAGGAGACGGGGCCGAGCCCTCACTGGGGCTGGCCGGGCTGGGCCTCTGTGGCCTTTGCTGTAGTGGCTTGCAGCGCGGTCCCCAGTCTGTTTGCGAAGGCTCATCCGGCTGTATGGAGACCACCACGGGCTGGCAGGTGGACGCAGAAGCCCAGGCATGGTGGCAGTACGGGAACGAGGGGCTGGCCACACAGTGCTGTGGTCGGACGCGAGGCCCATCCTACCCGGACATAATCTGAAGGCGGGTATGTGGCCAAAGGGCTGCCGTGTGGGAACGACCGGGAACCTGTGGGGCCAGGACAAAGACAAAGACGCTCGGAGAGAGCTTCCGAGCCTGATAGAGGCAGAGTCCACGAGCACCAGAGTGGCCGAGCGCCGGCCATGGGCTCACCTCTCCCTCCCCTGCACAAGACAAGTAAAATCTCTTCAGTTACCATCATGGAACAGGTGTGTGGTTTAGACTTTTCTTGGCTTTTAAAAGGAATTGCTTCTTTAAAAATTCCAACTGGAAGAATTGTTTGCATGCCAAGTTCATGCACTAGGTGGTATTTGTGCCCTCTCCCCACGCCTCGGCCTCCTCCTCCTCGCAGCCCGTTCTTCCCCCAGATGCAGCAATCTCCCCAGGCCCTCCCGACCAAGCTCCCTCCGAGGAGTCCCTGCTCCTCACCAGGCCGGACGGGCCATGGGCATGCAGCCCAGACAGACTGTGATTCGAACTACTTCACACGGTGAGCAGCAGGCTCCAGCAATCCACGCAAACCTGGTCATACTCTGTCTGGCCCCGTTGTGCACCAGAGCGTGGACGTGTGGGGGCCGGGGCAGAGGTGGGGGCTGCTGGTGGGCGTGGGCACGGGTCCTCAGCTTTTGGCCACTCCCATGGTGTACCTGACCCTCCCACAACCAGCCCCTTGGTCCTCAAGCCCTGTTCCCAGCGGTCCTGGCAACCAGCACGGTCCAGGGTCTTCTCTGTCCCTTTCCCAATGCCATTACCTTCATGACAGTCTCATGCTATGGACAGAAGTCTGTGTCCCCCCAAACTCACGAGTTCAAACTTCTCCCCCAAAGTGATGGTGTGAGGAAGCGGGGCCCTTGGGACATGGTCAGGTCCTCGGGGCACTTGTGGATGGGATTAGTGCCCTTGTAAGAGGCCCTAGAGAGCCCCCTGGTCAGTCACACGAGGACACCTCAGGAAGATGGACATGTAGGAAGGAAGTGGGCTCTCCACACTGGGAATCCGCCAGCCGCCAGCCCCCAGCCTTTGGTGACCGGCGGCCGCCACCTACGGCTGGCAGGTAGAAGCCGTTCCCCGGCGCCCGCACACCCGCAGGACGCCTCTCACACCGCTGTCAGCTTTGCGTTTCGCTGTGTACACAGTTGTCTCACTGTCCCATGAATCTCATTCAGCCTGTTCTCTCTGGCAACACCGAGTGCCTAAAAAGTACCTGTGGCACTGAATCGTGACGCCGCCTCTTCCTCCTCGCTCTGTGCAGCCTGGCTCTTGCACCGCAGGAACACAGCCGGGCCGGCCCTGTCCTGTCTTCACTGTCACTGTTCACATGAGCGCTGGCCTCTCCTATCAAGCCCCCACGCTGGTTTTCAGTGTGTCTCCCTATCGTGGTGTCAGAGTCACCCTAATTCTGTTTTGGTAGTCAAATGGAATAAACCAAATGATTAAACCTTTTCCTTTGGTATGTTCAGAGAGTCTAAAATTAGCAAGTTGTTATAATGGGCAATTTTCAGATATGTCTGATGCGTCTGTAAAAATTAGGATGGGCCTTAGCAGTACCATCCCAGGGGCCAAGCACCCCAAAGGGGCGGCCTGTGGACTCAGCCTCGCAGCCCGAGAGGCGCGGCCCATCTGAAGACTTTCCTCCAGACGTGCGCGCCACTGTCCCGCCATCCCCCGGGCCCGGCCTCAGCAGTTTTGGCTCAGCCCAGAGGCCCAGGGCCAGACCCTCCCAGATACTGCCTGAGGCCAGACACCACTCCCTCCATCCTCTCCCCTCCAGAGGAAGAGGCTCCTGCAACGCCAACCTTCCCAACATTGTGCCTTTGTTTTGTGAAAACGCACTGGACAGATGTTTACTATTATGAATGTCATCACATCACATTTGCCACTTATGTTAATAACTCTCAGCTCTTCCTACTGAAAATTTTAGGAAAGAATTTTGACGGTGGAAACATAACACCCAACAGAGAGTGTGACACATTTATTTTCAGGTGTATTTTAAGGCATAGTGATGCCTTCATTAAATTTAGGTGCAAAAATAGCTCAGCGTCCCAGAATTAATGCCCTGAAGCGGGTCACCTGGGTCTCGATCTCTTGTCTCCCACTTACCTGCCCACACCCGTGAGCAGGTTTTAAACTCTGAGTATGTTTCTGTACCAGAAGAATGGGAATGGACGGAGTCCCAACTTGGGAGGCGTATTTGAGGACTAAGTGGGAGAATGCGCAGTGTCCGCACGGTGCAGACACACCGCGAGCATGCGGCCATGACAGCTTCCCCGTGTCCGCTCAGCCTGGCCGTGGACACCTCTTCAAGGCCACCGCTGCTGGTTTCTCTTGCCCAGATGTTTGTGGGCCAAGCACCAGGCTGCGCATCAGCTCCGTCTTGCAAGACACGGAGATGCGAGACAGGGCATCAGAGTGGCATGATGACCCCGAGCCTCTGCTGATGTCGTACGAGATCCCTGGGACCTCAGCGGCATCCACTCTTGGTAGAGTGCACCCCAAGCCTTCGCCTCCTCTTCCCTTTATACAGGGCCGGTCATACACTTTCGTTGTTGTGTCCGTTACTTCAAGCTTGCTAATGCTTGACACTCCAGAGCTCCCTCCTAAAACAACAACAAAACACTCAAAATAAAAAAACCTTATTAAAGTATATTAATACTCATGAATTAAGAAAAACAAAAGGAGAAATTGCCCAGAACAAATTCCGATCACCCTTTGATTCTGTCCACTGACACGTATAAATGGCTGCTCCATTAGAGCCGCGTGGACCCGGAAGGAGGTGGGCGCGCCCAGCCTCAGCTCTGCCCCCATCCAGGTGAGCCGGCCCCCCTCGGCCTCGGGCAGCGTGCTCACCAGTCCTCTGTCGGAAGCTGGATAATTGCCGGATATACCAATTGGCACCCAGATTATTTTTCAGTGCGATACACAAACACATCATCTCATGCTGACGGCTCTTTCCTTCCCAAAAGAAAAGACGGTGTGAAAAGGTGGAGATTCAACAAGATCAAAGCACAGGCTGCGTTCGCGGCTTTCTGTAAGAGTCCGCGTGCTTCAGGGTTTGCTAGAGAGTGAAAATGCAAGATGTGCACGTTGCTACGCAGGCTTGCACGCATGAACGCAAACTCCTATGGACAGAACCATTATTGTTAGACATATTTAAAGGGGCTTTTAAACCTCACCTATGGACATAAATGCAGTTGTCTTGTATAAAGGTAACATTTTTCCCCTTCAGCATTTTCTCCTCAAAAACTAGAGGTATCGGGAGGATGTCTGAGGACAACTGTTAGACCCGGACACTCTTATTTTGCTTCATTTGCTGGCCAGCCCTGTGGGACCCAGGGACATATTTTTCATTCCTGTGGTCGCGTCCCCACCTCATGATGGAAACCTTAGGGACCAACGACCTTCCTAGTGGTCATGGGACCTTGAGGAGCATCTCGCCCCCCAAAACCTGTGTCACAGGAGGTCCCACGTGAACAGTGTTGGGACAGTAGGTGGCAACCCCACGTTTTCAAAACTCATGTCATAAGGCAAGACAAGACCACGGGCCCAGTGTGATGCGCTCCTAATCCTCGTGTGTATCTGTTTGTGTGTGTACAGTGTAGACACATCAGGAAAGGAAGGAAGGAAGTAGATGAAAATGTTAGCAAAAACAAGACAAAATAAAAAAACAGTCCAGTCATGGGGCTTGGGGTGTTTCTCCTTATTTATTTATTCATATTCACCACATTTTCCACAGTGAACATGAATTACTCCAGTTTCAAAAATTGGAGGGGAAATCTCTTTAAAATGAAATTTCATTGTGGGAACATTTTTATTTATTTTTAAAGATTTTATTTATTTACTTAAGAGAGAGAGAGAGAGAGAGCGAGCAGGGGTTGGGCAGGCAGAGGGAGAAGCAGGCTTCCCGCTGAGCAGGGAGCCCGACAGGGGACTCGATCCCGGGACCCTGGGATCATGACCGCCGGTGACTGTGGCGGGCAGCCAGAGCCCCAAGCAGGTGCCAATGGCGGCCAGCGGAGACCGGGACTTCTCCCTGCCGCGCACAGGGGAGGAGGCCCGACCTCGTGTGCTGCGGGCGCAGCGCCAGGCACAGGCAGCCAAGCTCTAGGTCCAAATAAGGTCCAGATACTCAAGACGTGACGTGAAGCCGTCCCGGCTGCCATCGAAAATCATGCGTCCTACCAAGAACCAGGGAGGTCTCCGGGAGAACGAACATCCACTCGGAGACAGCAGAGGGGGACACCGGGAAGCCGCAGCTAGAGCATCGGCCCCGTCGGAACCGCAGACAGAAACGGAGAGAGAAGCAGAGACAGAAGCAGAGCAAAGAGAAGGTGCCTTGGGGCCGCACGCTCGCCACCGGGGGGAGGGTGGGGGGGGGGATGAGGGACAGGGCCGGCTGAGAAATGCTCCAAGAAGCAGTAGCTGCAAATTGTCCAGATGTGGACAAAGCAACAAAAACCCAAATTCACACCCAGACTTGTCATAGACTTGTGAAAGTTAAAGACAAAGAGGGGTGCCTGGGGGGCTCAGTCGTTGAAGCGTCTGCCTTCGTGAAGTGAAGTACTCTCTCAAGTGGGCGCCTCTACAATTTCCTCCTAGGAGGGCCCCGGTCAAGCTATGCAGCTAGTGACGAAGGTGGAGGGGCTCGCCAAGGCACGGTGTAACCAGTGTTCCATGGTCACTGGAGTCATCTGTTGATTTGGGTCGCCCCCTCCCTTGGCATCACTCCCACTCCCAGCTCTGGCTCAAGGACTGACGTAGGGAGCCTTCCCACGATGTCTTGATAAGGCGAGGACTCCCCAGAGCTGTCCTTTAATGCCTTTTCCCAAGGTTGTCTGAGCCTGGTGTAAGGGAAACCGGCCGTCATCTGTATTGGAAGGGGGGTGCCCCGGCAGGGAGGGGGAGATGGACAGGCTGAGTCTGAGTCCACAGTCACTTACATGGAACCCAGTCATCTCTGCATAGCCCAAGTTATCGATGGATAGTAGAATTTGAGCCACGCAGAGGGCCATGGTGTCCTTGGTGACCCTGAATATGTACTGACAAGTTCCCAAACATGACCAACACCTTGCTCTGAGGTGGTTTTCCCCCGTCCGCTCATGAAAATCTGGGGGTGCCGCAGGGAGTTTATGCAAGCATGGGAACGGCCGTGCAGGGCTGTCCGCCGTATTTGGGTTTAAAACTGGCAGGTGGGCAGTAGCAAAAGAAACGGCGTCTCGCTCTGCAGAAAGCCGGCGGATTTCACGCTGCTGCGCTCCCGCTTTCCTCTAACCCCTGACAGCCCTTTCGCTCCGACTACAGCAAGACGGCAGCACGCACGTCGGCCTGTTGCTTTTCTGCCGCAGAAATGAATACAGAGTGGCTTTCCCTGGACAGCGTGGGTACGCGTCAGCCTTTGGACTGTCGCCGCGTCCAGCAGTCTCGCAAGGCTGTGGTACGTGCGGCGCCACCAACGTCTCCGCCCCGCGATGACCGCGGCCCACGGGTCGGTCCCCCGCACCGCTCTGGCTTGGCAGCACGGGTGCCGTGGTCGGAGGAAGAGGGTCCGTGGCTCTGCAGACGCTCATCGGCTCCCGAGCGCCGGCCTCGCAGGCCACTGCGCCCTGCTGGCCGGAGCCGCGTGCGGTTTACGGGGAGCCTCCGCGTCCGTGTTCCGGGAAGGGCTGTCTTCTCCTCTGACGGGTGCATCGTGACGTGCACATTCGGTGTCCCCCAGTACTTCTGCACAGTGGCCGGATGGCGGGTGAAGGCTGCGACTTCAGCTGGCGGCTCTGTCAAAGACAGAGACGCCGCGGGGTGTACGTAAGGCGGAATTACGTTTCGTGACCGTTGTTTCTAGAAACAGGCATCGCTTTATCTAAGGAGAAAGCTTTCACGACACAGATATGTATTTAAAGCACCAGTAAGAGTCGTGGGGGGTGGGCAGTACGCAGAGGGAAGCAGTCCTATCCTGTGGGTGCCGGGATCCTGAAACCTTCCCGGGAGGGTGGGTTGAAGGGTCACTGTTGGGGGAGTCTGAATGCACTTGTCACCCAGTAGGGGAGTCGACTGGAGGTGCTCGTCTGGCTGACCACCGCTCGTGGAGGTTCGCTCCCAGGGGACGTGGAGGCCACCCACGGGTTTCCCCGGGGGCCGCGAGGAACCGCGAGGAACCGCTGTGGGTGGGTTTCTCGTTGAACTGGCTGACTCCCGGGGCTGGTGGAGACCCAGCCCGCGTGCGGCCTGTAGGGACAGAGGGACTGCTAGGAGAACCAGACAGGGCCCAGAAAAGAGGTGCCGAGGACGTGCCGGCTCTGTCTTTGTGTCACTGTGGCCGTCTGGCGTCAGGAGCCCCTCGGTGCCTCCGGCTTCTGTTCGTGCAGGAAAGGGCTTGTGACCTGTGGCCACCCCTCCCCCATACATCCGCGTGCTCGTGTCTACGTGTCGTTTCTGTGTTTCTGGAGACGCCCACTAGCTTCCCTCATGACCCATGATGGGGGACGAGACTCCGCTCAATTCATTTTTTAAAATTAGTTTAAATAAAGGTTTATTTTAGAGGAGTTTTAGATTTATAGAAAAATTGCAAAGAGAGTTCAGACCATCCTCAATACAGCCCCACAGCTAGTTTCTGTTATTAACATTTTACACTGGAATGGTGTATTTGATAGAATTACGGGACGATGTCACTACATGGTTGTACCCTCAAGTGCGTACTTTCGTCACCTCCCTAGTTTTTCCTGCTGTAGGACCCAGTTACTGCGAGTTGTTAAACAGGTGGTCCCGTTCCCTTCGTTGCCGGGCTCCTAGTACCAGCAGCTTAAGCTTATGTCAGTCTTTTCAAATAAGGACCCAGTGATATGGATCTGTGATTAGAAAAGTCAGGCTAGACCAGGATCCTGTGAGACACTGACAGTCCAGGACTCACGTCGCTGTGTGTACTTCTCTCCTTATTCCTCGGGGAAGGCAAGCTCAAGAAGCCAGAAGGGTGTTTCCTTCCTTCTCACGCAGGATCCCCGACAGTGCCCGGCAAAGGACGACCCTGTCAGCCGTTGTGTTTGGCCTGGAGAATCCTCCATGCCAGCTCCTTTATCAAGGAGCCTCTGCCCCTGTTCCCAGAGGAAAAAAGCACAACCTTCAGATCTGGTCCAGCCCTACAGCACACTGGCCTGTGCACGCCAGACCTCCGCGCTGGTGTCTTGGAGGGGCGGTGGCAAAGCCGGGTGCTGGGGACACACTGGGAGCCCTGGCCAGCTTGTGCTTCCCGGGGCACGCGGCATGCCGGTGTTGGCAGAGCCTGAGAGCTTGGTGTAAATACACTGGCTTTTCCTGGAACCTCGTGTTGATCAGTACAGACAGGTAACTGCCTGGTTGTTTAACTTGGTGGGGACGGTGGAAACCCTGGGCAGGGTGGGCGACCACATCGAGAAACGGAGTCAGGCTGAAGGAAGGCCTGAGGCACACAGAGATGGTGGCAGGTTCCTGGTGGCGCGGAGATGGGGGCAGGCAGCACCGCGAGGGCCCTGGGGACGGGCGCCGGCCCTCTGCTGGGAGGTGGCATTGTGGACGCCGCTGATGAGGCAAACTGTTTATTTCTTAGGACTTACCCAGTCCCCATAACTCACAAAACAACAGCTCTTTGGGCAGAAATTTTTCTTAGTAATGGGAATGAGAGCAATAGGGAGAAACATGCTCAAAACAGTGACACTACTGGAAATGCTTCCTCGCTTCATGTGGCTGTCGGATTTCATTTCTTTTCCTTACAAACCAAATTGATTCAGCATAAAAAGTCATCTACTCGGAAGGAGCCTTCCATCACCGCCGTCCTGAGAAGCTGAATTAGCGGCCGACAGTGGTGATCGACGCCTTCAGGACCACTGTCATAGCGGTGTCAGCTGTTACCCCGCCATTGCGGGCTGCGGTGTTCCTCTCCCTTCTACGCTACGTGTCAGGACAGGACATCCAAGGAGGAAGATGGGTCTGAAGACCCCGTCTGGCTTCTGGGTCAGGGACAGGAGTCCCAAGCCCGGGCATTTATTCTGATTTTTAGATAAGAGCCAGGTCCTATGCCTTTCCACCTAATGAGAGTCAGAGTTTATACGTAAAAAGGACTTGACAGTGTATGTTCACTTAAATACCCATTTTTAACAAATGGTTGCATTTTCTTAAGCCGAAGGCTTTTGTGGGGTTGAATTCCTGCGGGAAGACAGTCCTTAATGGCTTCCCTTCATCTCTGCCCAGCCCATGAGGGCGGCACCAAGGGCTTTTTGTTCAAAACCACCTTTTCATGATGTCAGCACAGTGACCGGCAGGAGAAGATGAGGAGTGTGTCTCTCTTGGGGGCAGTGGCAGGCTGGCTTCTGACTTTGGAGGGTGGCAACAGTGCCTCCCACAGGGAGGAGGCCGGCCCTCCCTGCCTGTTAGCAAAGGATCGGGGGCCCTCCACTCAGGGTCCCCTCCTGTGACCAGCTCTGTGTTCTGGTGCCACCCTCCGGCCCCCCTGGGCAAAATGCTGAGAGTCTGGAAGGTAGCAAACTGTCCTTCATCTGGACTCGGGGGCCTGGCCTCTCCTCCCAGTGCCCTGAACCCGCTGGGCAGCTCGTGAGCTGGGAAGACAGTAGGCACTCAGATGCTTCAAGCTGGCGACAGGACCTGCCACCGTAGGTACAAACGCTAACAATTTAACTTGCAAAATATCCCCATATTGTTTATCACCTGTGCGATGACAGTTACCGGGAAGGTCCAAAGACACAGAGGTTCTCCAAAGCCATTTAAGCACAGAAGGGAGTGGACTCGCCTACCCTCCACCTGCTGGCATCTCACAGGCAGGCTGGGTCTGGAGGGTTAGGAATACAAATGTAAATAAAGGGGCACGAAGGTTTCAGGTCTGGGGGACAGGAATGGAGGAATGTCTGTGGCCTCTCCGAGGGGCTGTGATGCGTGGCCGCGAGGAGCCTGCACGCTCCCCTGGCAGGTCCCTGCAGCCAGCTATGCCTGGCGACGGGCCAGGAGCAGCTCCCCGGACCCGGGCGGTGCCTGTGCTGTTTCCAGGTCATGAAGGCCGGGCCCCTCCCGGTTTGCCCCAAATTGCGGGGGGCACCTGGCGACTGCTCCGCCTCTCACTCTGGTTTCCGGTGGAACCCGTGCTCTGGGGGGAAGCACCAATGTCAAGGAGAACTTTGACATTCAGCTCTTCAAAACCTGCTTCGGCTTGGCACCTGCGTCCAGCACTAAAAGGCAACAATGAAACCAAGCACCGGAAGCAAACAAACAAGCGTGAGATGAGCACGTGCTTTTTAACACCGCTGCTGCAGGAGAGATGTGGGCGATGCCTGTGGGAAGTGATAGAGGCCGACCTCCCCAGCGTGGGTGCCCTCCCAGGCGGCCTCAGCCAAGAGACCACGCCGTCAGGCCCTAGGCAGCTTCCAGACTCTTCCGTCCAGGTTCACAGCTGTGGACGGGAGGCATTCTCGCAGAATTTGGGAATTACACTCGTCTGTACCGTGCAGGAGGAGGGAGGAAGTGAAGCTGCCGAGCTATTGACATACCAAGAACTCAAGCCCGAACGCCCGGGGCAGGGGTGCACACCCCAAAGTCTACGGAGCAGGTGGGTCCATGAGTGGGCCAGGTGTGCAAACACTGTTAAAGGGAAGCCCTGGTCCCACATGAGGATGGCAGATGGGGTGCTTGTGGCCTCAGGGCACATGGGGAATGGCTGGGTGGAAATCTGATGTTCTCTGAGATCTTGGCTCCAGGAGAGCTGTTCTCCAGCTCTGGACAACGGGGCTGTGTAGACAAGCAGGCCCGGTATCTCCGGGCATGGCTATTTTATACAAGCTAGAAATCTGGACTTGGGGGTAAAATTCCACGATGAACCCAGTTAAAAGCAATGCTGAAACACGGTGGTTGGAACAAGTGCACGTTTGCTTGCTGAACCCCACCCGTGTAGCGGGACCGAGACGGGGAACGCCTGTTACTCCACCATGAGCCTTGAGTAAATAAGGTCACAGGCGTAGTTGGGTCGGACGAGGTTGTGTGGCTTAGTGTGGACCCTAACGTGTAAGAAGAGGGAAATCTGGAGACACACGGGGGGAGGACCACCATGCACAGACAAAGGCAGAGGTCGGTGACACTTCTGCAAACTAAGGACCGCCAGCAGCACCAGAAGCTGGACCCTGCCGACATCTGGACTTGGGGAGCCGGGCTCCTAGTACTTGGAGAGGGTAAGCACCCGTTCTCTCAGGCTCACTCTAGGACTTTGCTCCAGCAGCCTCAGGAGCCAGTGTGAAGGGAGGTGGGCCTAGAGAACAGAGCACAGTCAGATGGTACCAGGAGGAGAGAGCCTGGCAGGAACAAGGCAGCATCTAGGGCATAGCAGTTGGCAAACCACGGCGGGGGACCGCAGAGTAGCAGCCGAATGACAGTGTGGAGCTCGGGGCTTCCCAAACGTGGTTCTGTCGTCCACATCTGGGATACATGCATATTGCACTGCTTTCTTTGAGATTCAGGATGGTCATTAGCTTTCTTAAGGCTCTGAGAAGTCCTGCAGCAAAGCAAACCAGCTTAAATCTTTCCACCAAGTGTTTTCCAAGATGATTTGCTCCCAGGCCACACCCTTGCTCAGTGCGGCAGTTTCTACTGTGCCGACGCGCTGTTTACAGACACTGAGGAAATCATTTGGGGGAGCAGACATTGAAGCCGGAGGGCTTTTCACCGGATGTTGTAACTACCGGCCAAAACAAACTGAAAATTAATTGGCCAACATTACAATTCCAGGTTAGTCAAGGATCGCTTTGGGAAATACCATTTTCTTTTTTCTTCCTTTCAAGATATTATTTATTTATTTATTTATTTATTTTAGAGAGAGAGCACATGCGAGTGTGAGTGGGGAGAGGGGCAGAGGGACCAGGAGAAAAGCAGGTGCCCTGTTGTGCGCGGAGCCCGATGTGGGGCTCAGTCTCACAACTGAGATCAGGACCTGAGCAGAAACCAAGTGTCGGTCACTCAAGCAACTGCACCACCAGGCGCCCAAAAGAAATACCGTTTTCTTGATGTTACCCTAGAATTAAAGGATTATCCAATACAAAAGTATCCAGGCCACTTTTGGACCCATGTAAATCCAGTTACAGCGTAGACTGAAACCCGGTGTGAGTCGGGAAGTTTCAGTACTAAGACAAAGCCTTGAACAAGGTTCTTCTCAGAGCAGCCTTGGCGTTGAATGTGCCGCAAGCAGGCACTGGGACAGCTCAGGGTTCTCGTGACCAACAGCGTTCTCATATGCACTCGTGTCTTGAAGAACCCAAGATGTGACGGCCCGAGTCGTGTGAATAGTGGTAACCGAGTGTTGACAGCATGCTCGGCTCGCAGAGTTCCTGCTCAGCTACGTGTCTAAAGTGGTCTTTGAACAAAATAACCCCTGACTTGGTAGTCCCGTCACGTGGCCCATTCCAGGAGAGACCCTCTGAGACAAGTCAGGTCCGGAAAACTTTGTCCTGGAGCTTCTTTGAATCATTGTTTCCAGTGCAAAACTCCTAGTTTGTGTGCACAGGACCGTGCGCACTCCTCCCTGTGCAAACCGTTCCTCCCTAGCCCAGCCGCAGGCGCTAAAGCCCAGGGAGACTCACCTCGTCTCTGTCGGGCCGCTGCAACCCTGTCCGTTTTCTTCAGGATTTGAAACAAGTTTTCCCGTTATGAAGAAGGTTTTGTTTCTGCCATTATTTCTAGTATCTAGAACATGCCGAAATGCTTTCATCACGCTAATGTTTACAAAACTCATTATGTATTTTCCTCAACAACCGACTATACCCATTCTGCTGGAGAAAAAGACTTCTGGGTCTCCATGTAAGTGAAATCTATATTTATTGCACCAAAGGAAAGAAAGCCGTAGGTCGAAAATCCCATGTGTACACGCATCAGCACATACATTCTCTCATAATTCACAAAAAGCTACTGTTTCTTTTAGACCGTGAAAAATACAAAAAGTAGTGTTTGCCTGGATGGTTGTTCGATTTGGGGCTTTGCCTTGTGTAGTTAAGGTGCTTGATCAATGACGTCTCCTTCTGAGCTTTGTTTATAATTCTTAAAAAAAAAAAAAGATTTTATTTATTTATTTGACAGAGAGAGGGAGAGAACCGTGCTGAGCAGGGAGCCTGATGTGGGGCTCGATCCCAGGACCCTGGGATCATGACCTGAGCCAAAGGCAGACACTTAAGTGACTGAGCCCCCAGGCACCTCTTATTTACAATTCTTTGGTCACTGAATTACATGTAATTTCAGAAGTTAGATGGTCACTTACTAGGATGGAATGCTTGCCTGTTCGTATTAAATGCAGCCTTCCCAGAATCTGATTTCGCCAGACCTACAAAATTACAGTTCTGATGGTTTTATCTACTTAAAGATTAAATTTTTTGTAGGCTTGAACTACTGTAAATAACAATCCTCTCTTTTATTTTAGCTTCCTCAGGTCTGATTTATTTCTGACTCTTATACTAGCTCTGGTTGGACAAGTATAGCTTGCCATTTCTTTGGTATAGTTAGACCCACTCTCCTTAATTTCTCATAGAAATTACAAATAATCTTCCGAAAACCCCAGGAACATATCTTGGTGTTTACTCTTAAACGTGTCTCACCCTAAAAATTGTTGCATTTCATCATTTCACTGCCAAGTGGCTGGTGACCCACGTATCTTCATCGTGAGAAACCCACGTTATGAAACTTCTCCACCGTTACATCAGAAGTGCGTGCACTCGGGGAACGGTTCCTGTAACTGAAACTTCATTAGGTTTGTCCCAATATATTTAAATTCACATGGGAATCACGCTTTTTAATATCTAATAAAGCTTCCATCTCAGGAACTGCAAGAAGTTTAATTATTGTATGAATAATTCTAGTATAAAGGAATGTACATCTTTGTTTAAAACTAAACCCCAAGGGGTGCCTGGGTGGCTCAGTGGGTTAAAGCCTCTGCCTTCGGCTCAGGTCATGATCCCAGGGTCCTGGAATCGAGCCCCGCATGGGGCTCTCTGCTCGGCAGGGAGCCTGCTTCCCCCCCACCCCCCGCCTGCCTCTCTGCCTACTTGTGATCTGTCAAATAAAAACATAAAATCTTTAAAAAAAATTTAAAAAATGAAAACTTAACCCCAAACATAAAATGTTGAAAGAATAAATACGAGGGATGTAACACGGTAAATGAGCAATCAGGAGTTGATAATATCGCTTGCTAGAGCTTACCAAGGACCTACTACCTGCCAAGCACCGGCCCAAACTCTTTCCATGCGAGTGAACTCATGGAGCTTCCGACGAGCCTGCGAAGCAGGTGCTGGGATGACGCCCATTTTCCAGAGGAGACGACTGAGGCACATGGCTTCATCAGTGTGCCAGCTAGTACATGCTAGGGCCCAAATCTGAATCTTGGCAGACTTTGGATTTTCTGCCTTAGCCTTGACTCCTTATTAAGTAACCCAAAGACTCACAAGAAGAGAAAGCAGAGAGAAAGAAAGCTCTATGAAGATAGCCATGTTCGTCAAACGTTTTGACCACGACCATGCCACATAAAGGTCTCGTCTATGTGCACGTGCATACAAAGTAGGACTCACTGGTTCAACTTGCCTGCAGCCTTTTTCTATTTTCTATTTCTATTTTCTATTCCACTTTCCTTCACTGAAAAAATGCTGGTTTAGAGCCACTAAATTGATTTCATGACCCACAAATGGGTTATGACTCACACTTTGAAAACTATCACTATCACTAACACAATGAACACATAGGGCCATTTAAAGAGGAGAGACACCTGTACCAATTCGGAATTCTCGTTCTGAAAGCGAGGGGCAAAAACTTCAGAATCCATTATTCTAGCACTAAGGTCCATATAAACCAGTGGCATGGGTTAAACCTGGAGTCTGAAAAATTCTACCATGTTAACAAAATTCTTACGTTAAATATTTTGAGGGCAACAAATATTCAAAACACCGCAATTTAGGATTTATAATTATTTCTCATCATCGTCAATATAAATGGCAAACAACTTAGTTGTGATGCATCTGTGTTACGTTTCAGAACGTTTTCAGGCAGCGGGGATAAAATCCTTTACCGATAATGTTTTGGCGAAAGACAAGATAGTCCCGCATGATCTGTGCAAGAAGGAAATGGCGTGCCAGAGTACTTAGCTTACCCCTCACACGCCACGACATGAGGTCACACGGTGGAAGTCTAAATTGCGAAGCGAAGCGCAAGCTCCCCTGACGGATGGGCATGACGGTTCCGAGGGCAGCAGATGAAGTACGCGGAGGTGAACGGTGTTTAACCAGCTGACGGGGTATCGGATGGAGTTGTTGGTGAGTGTAGCAAGAGTAAAGGTCACTTGTATGGTTCAAGTGTATGACTAGTTCAGCCCTCAAAGCAAGACTTTTGGAGTCAAATACATAAATGTGGCTCCGGGCACAGAGCAGTGCGCAATGATGGCTGTACATTCAAACGACTTAAACCCAAGATCAGATTCAAGGTTCTAGTAACTACTGGGTTATAAGCTCTTTGAACCATGAGCAGTTTCAAAAATATTGCATTTACCTCAACATTTAATTTTAGGGTTAAATGAAAATATTTCAGGACCCCACAGTACATGAAAATATTATATGTAAACGCCTAGAATTCACATATTCTTGACAGTTGAGTCCAGTGATGGTTACAAAGTATCTAGACGTTGGCTCAGAAAAGCAGGTGCTGGAACAGACCATCAATTACAGTAAGAATAATACACTATGATTATAATGGAAGCGAGATACAATGTAACTTTAATGAATGGAAACACACACCATCTACTTTGGCTGTTTATTCATTCCAGGACCAAAACAGCTCCTGAAATTTCTGAGTTTCTAATTTAGAAAATCTTAAATAGGGAGAGAACTGTTTGGACAAGCCTGGCTAACAGTTTTCAAAAACTCATTAGTCCTGTAAAATTTCAATTTATCCTCTCAAATTTGCAAGGCTTCCAGCGCATTTACCAATAATACCCTTTTCTTTTCAAGTTATCCTCACCTCCGTCTGCAGTCCCCCACATCATTAAGCCGAACACAGAGATGTGACCGCAGGGACACGGCTCAGCATTCCTTGTCAGCAAGCACGACTGAAGCATGAGAAAGTGGTGGAAAGTGCCCAGTTTCTTTGGCATGTTTGCTTTCTTCTCGGTTTACCCACCCTTCTTTAAAGTTCTGAGAATATTTCTGCAAATGCAACACTGATTTCAGGCCATCAACACGTTTTGTTAGACACAGACCATGTGCAGGCTCTGGGCTTGCCCTGGGAAGGTGAGAGCCCGAGTGAAGGAGGGCTGCTCTGGTGACGACGAGATTAATCCCACAGTCCCTGGTCTTCCGTGGGGTTGTCAACGTGCAGGGCCTGCCTTCTGTGGCCCTCAGTGCCACACAGCTCTGGCTGTCCAGAGCCAGGCTGCATCGCTAGCAGTGGGTACCATATAGTGGACATGGAGGAGAGTGAGGGGGAGGGACCCACTGCAGGTGGCCACTGCAATGGTTCCGCTCGGTGGCCAGATGATGTGTGGGGGTGGGGGGTGTGCATGGACTTTGTTACACCTCTAGCCAGAGGCCTGCTTCTATCTGCTTTCACTGTGTCAGAGCTCAGGTCTGGTTGAGCCTCGCCTCCAATTTTTAGATGCATGGGTCCCATGGGCACTATGCCCCACACCTGCTGTGCCCACTCTCAGCAGAAGTTGCTAGAGAATAGATCATCCACTGGGCCTGCATCCACTGGGCCTGGACTGGTGCAGTGCCCCTGCCGGCTCCCCTCCAGTGCTTTCAGAAGGCAGCCCCATCAGAGGCCCCACCCTTGCTCTGCTTGTAGATGGTGGCCCCTCTTTGGGAGGGATGGGTCTTGAGGCCATGAGTGAGCCACCCTGGGAAGGGCTGGGGAAGGCATTCTGGATAGAGGGAGCTGCCTAGTAACAGTGGTTATCATGCTGGGGGTGCTGCGGACCTTAGCCCGGGGAAGCACAGTGAGGTGGTACCCTCAGCCCTGTGCACCAACCCTGAAATTAAGACCTAGAGAGCACGGGTCATGGCCACAGTCAGAGCTGAGTGTTGGCGCAGGTCTCTCTGGTCTGAAAGCTCATTCTCGACAGGACGGCACCTCATCCTAACCTGCATACCCCCCGGGCAGCAGAGAGCGTACGGCAGGCAGAACGGAGGCCCTCTGGAAGATTCCACCAGCAGGTGTCAGTGAGAAACCATCAGGGGCAGCTGGTTTTGGCTGTCTCTCATACACACCTACTTTCTTAGCCTCTTCCAGCACGGGGGGCGGGGGGGGGGGTGGCGGCATGTGACACAGTGCCGGTCCGAGAAAGGACGGCAGAAGTCTGCCAGGTGCTCTTTGTAAACAAGCTTTCAGTTTCCTGGTAAAGAGATGGGTTGTTGACTTCAGGCCACATGTCCTCTCTTCTTCTTTCGTCTGAGTGGAGCATGAATGCAATCCTGGGACCACAGCAGCTACTCTGGGCTCACGAGGGAGCAGCATGAGGACAAAACAACATACTAGTGCCCCTGGCGACAATCGAATCAGCCCCAGCAGCTATCAAACCCTGGACTGTACATGACAAAAATAACCCTCCGTTTAAGTCATTAGACGGAGTTTCTGTTATTTGCAGCCAACTGCAAACTTAACTGCAGGAGAAGGGCCTGGGGAAAGGGAAGGGCGTCGGACCAGGAGCCTCCGGCCGTGTTGAAGCTGAGCGTCTCTTGCTCACGGCAGCGTGTTTGATCCTGTCCTTGAGTGGTCCCCAAGGCTTCCCGTGTCCTCTCTGTGCTTAGCGCTGTTCCGAGTCCAGCCACGTCGCATCCTGCTAGACATGCAGAATCCCAGGCCCCACCCCAGAGCTGTGGAACCAGAATCTGCATTTTAACAAGAGCTCCAGGTGGTCTGGATGAATGTCACTGTTGTGCAAAGCCCTGGTGTGTCCGGAATGCTGAACACCACAGTCCCTGCTTCGCCTCGTCTGGAGGGAGGCCAGCCGAGCTTGGAAATGAGAGCATCTCTGCGAGGGACTCTGAGGAGTGGCCAGGACTGCAAACCCTGCTCTGGTTCCTATGCCAGAGGAACACAAATCACCCTGGACCCCAAAACCTCAAACCTGACCCCAAGCTTCTGCGGTGCGCCTGGGCGTCTGCGGTGGTAGCAGCCCAGGTGGTTCTGATGCACACAGCTGCGGGACCAGCGGCAGCTCAACGGGAGACCCACTGCGAAGGGGGAGGGAGGTGTGCGTGGTAGAGGTGAAGCAACCCGAGCCTCCCGTGGTCTCAGCACAGGGATATCGCCTAGCTAAGCAAGGTTTCCCGAGGCCAACTATTGCCTTTCAGTGAAATTTCTACTCTTTCCAAGAGTATAGGAACCATCTATCATCTACTCATCCATCCATCTGTCCGTCTGTCCATCCATGCATCCTATCACCCATCCATCCATCTGTCATCCCCTATCACCCATCGATCATCTATCTATCCGTCTACCTATCTATCATCCACCCATCATCCTTCTCTCATCTACCCATCAACTACCATTTATCACCTACCGCCCTACACTGGCCCATCTACCCATCTACCCACCTGTCACCCAATCATCTCGTCAACGACGTCAGGAATGTCAGGGGGAGGTTGAACAAAAGTCTTTGCTCACATTGATGGCCCTTACATGTCCCTGGGACAGACCTCTGTTGTTTGAGCCTCTCTCTCCCCACTACGGGGACACGTGCTGACCAGTAACAGAGCTAACTAGTCTGGCCCATCAGTGGGTGGACAGTCCAGATTCAACTGTCCTGTTACAGATTTTCTGCACCTTGGAAAAATGCAGGCACTGACAGTGCAGACTGCCTGCTGGTGACACGGCTGATCTCGGTGCTCAGAGCAGGAACCGACACGCAGTGCACTTAAAATAAAAGTGTGATGTAACTGGGGAAAGCAGTGTTGATACTCATCTCCTCAAACACATCCACGCCACTCAGGGCCTCGGGTGCATCATGGGCAGAGCAGATAGTGACCACGGGCTGAGGTATAGGAGACACCCTGTCTCCAGCCGAGCTCGAAGGGAAGGACCACAGGGACAGTTTGGCCCTCGGACACCCCGAGACACCCTAGAACACCCCAGACAGCTGGTGCCCCTCACGATCAGTGCTCTGTGGCCAGAAGACGGTGAACTGCCTTTGGGCCCTGAGCCCACGTACCAGCCTGAGGCACGGCCTCCATCCTGGACCCTTCTGGCAGCCCCCAGGCTCAGACAGACCTCACCTCAGGGCCTGGTTGAGGGTCAGGTGGGCCTGTGGGGACAAGGTCAACTGTCTTTGTGTCTACTTGTGTGACACCCTTCCGCTGCTCCTGGGAGGGCTAGGTGTGCCCTCCACCTGCTGGGATGACCGTCCATGGGGCCCTGGGGCTGCATGTGGGCGCGGGCAAGCCAGCCCGGGCCCAGTGCACCTTCGGGCAGTGGATGGGCTGAGACGTCCAGCGTGCTCAGAGCCGCCTTCCCCAGGACCCCTGTGTCCCGAGATCCTGAACCCTGCTGCTCTGGCCACACCTGTGCTCCCTCCAGAGCTGTGCCCAGGGAGGGGCTGGCAGACACCCTAAAGGCCCACATGAGTGGTCTCCCACGCGGGCTCTCTGGCCTCACAGCCTGGATTAGATACTCAGCCCTGGGGATGCACAGGGCTGCCCTCGGCTCTCCCGCCTCCAGGAGGCCCAACCCCATCCACACCTGCGAAGACACACTGTTTTCAAGAACCGACGCCGAAGGGTTTGGTGGGCAGTTACCTGAGAAAGAACGGTTTAAAAGCCCACCCGCGTCTTTCAGCTGTCCCGGAGTCATAGCTCGGCCTCTGCAGCTGGTCGGGGGGAGGCGACAGAGAGCAGGAGCACAGCCACCATCCAAGGGGGGGGGGGGGGGGGGGGGGGGGGTGGAACACGGACCCCGCACTCCTCACCCATAGCTTTAGGCACTCAAATGCTGGAGAGCTCGTTTTATACATTTTAGTTTTCATTTGGAAAAAATGTTTATGTCTGGAAAGATGGGAATGTTTTAAGATGGTTTTCACATTTCTAAAGGGAACTAACCCTAACTTAAATATCAAAGGTTCCAGTAGGTGCAGGGAAGGGTAGTGAGCTCTCAGCAGCTCAGAGCAAAGCCCGCGGGGAGGCCCGTCGCTGGGGACACGGACAGCTCCCACAGCTTGTTATCTGGTCCTCATGCTGAGGTGCACGACGACTGGCCAGACTCACATTAGTGAGTCAAACATTCCAGAATTACCTCTAAACCATTAGCCGTTCTGCTAATGGAATTCCAACACATCAAGGGCAAAGCTCCAATCTCTTTAATTACAAAAGTTGAGAGAATACAAATGATTGCAATTGAATGTGCAATTTTTAAATGCATGTGAAATATTGAATATTTTCTCATCTAACAATCAAGCTAGCCTTGCAAACATATGCCAACTGTCTTATCTGTGCCTACGAAGTTTAAAAAAACTAGCATTTCTTTACCTCAGGGAGTATGCATTAATAAAATAATTAACGCAGCATTATTTTCTGCTCAAGAAGCTTTCCTTGTTATTCTGGACAAACAGATATTCACGGAGCAGAATTAATCACACCTCCGCAGAAAGTTCTTTGAGGAGTCACTCTCTCAAGCACACAGAGCTTATCGACAACGTAGACGTTTCTCTGACGTTGAAGCAAAGATCAAAACAATTTCAATGAGTTCTTCGCACTGACTGCGGAAAGATACAGATTGGGGTTTAAGGATATTTGTTAAAGTGAGAGCCTTATCCAGAGCCAGGCAGATCTCATACTGTTTCTAAAACCGAGTATCTAATTCAGGACCCGGAGACTGCGGGGTGCAGAGCTCGGCCTGAGGGACCAGCCTTACGAGAACCAGATAAGGACTGTGGCTTCCAACATGCTCTCCGAGTAGGTCCTGCCCGGCACACCAGGCCACCAGGTGCCAGGCCGGAACAGACAGCAAAGACCCAGAGGCCCCGCCCCGGCAGACACGTTCTGGATGAGAGAGGGCAGCCCGAACGAGGGTGGGTCTCAAGGGTCCCTCCCCAGGCAAGCCGTGATCGGGGACAGAGGACTTGCGGGAGCCACCAACTTCAGCAGCGCGCCCAGCTTCTTCAGGTCCCGGAAGAGGTCCTGAGACCATGGAAAATACGCCTGGCGTTTTCCTGAGGAAAAACAATCATTTACAGATATTCATGGAGAAAGTTCATTTTCCCAGATTGCTGTAGCTGGTAACTGAGAGTGTACGCAGCGGAGGCGGGAGCCGGGACTCCGGGAGGCGGGCGACTTCATCCGGCTCGTGTCGCGGTTGCTCCGGTGGCTTCCAGGCCGCGCTCTCTCACGAGCGGGCGGCCAACAGCGCAGCCGCTGAAGTCGGAGCTGCTCGTCGGGTGAGCTCGGACGCCGCGCTTCCCGCGTGTGTCTGCGACGGTGCCAGACCGCCCGGCGGCCGGGTCCGCCGAGAGGTGCCTTCGCGACGCCTGCTTCTTCGGAGGCTCCGTGAAATCTTTTAAAGCCCCAAAGAAGAAACATCGGGGCCAGCGGATTCTCTTCTCCGTGGCCCCGGACTCGGCCCTTCGAGGGGCCCCGGGGAGGAGCTCACCCTGCTGCGGCGGCCCCTGACGGCAGCGCCCCGCGCCCGCGAGAAACCAGAGCACAGACTGGAGAGGGGCGGGCGGGACATGCTGGGTCTCCGCGCTCCCCGCCACAGAGGACTCCCCGCGGGAAAGCGCGGCGGCTCCGCTGACTGGCCAGGGCAAGCGGACTTCAAATTCAAAATCTAATTTATCTTTAAAGTATTTAAACGTATGGAGAGGTTTCTACACATTTCCCCCTCGTGGATCCCTACAGCAAGTGCGGAAAATAGTTTGTGAAGCTGCGGGCTTTTCGGCAGCGGCCGTGATCCTGGGATGGCGTGTCCGGTTTCTTCTGGGTGGTTCTAGGTCAGAACAGGAGCTGCTCTTAGATTGTCCTTCCTACGGGAAATAGCATTATATGTTCTGCATATTAAAAAAGTCTCCTTGTAAAATAAATGTAAGACTTTTGTCTTGGATATTACATCCCTTATTGTAAAAAGCTATTAAAATTCAGGCGTCCTTAAAGTTGAGCTAGAAAGGAAACGAAGTGCCTCGAGCACCAGGATGGCCGCTGAGGGAAAGGGCCCCCACGTCCATCTATAAACTCCAGTTTAGGGGTCATTCTAGAATCTAAAAATATGTGTATCATATCAACCTAGAAGGCATCTGGGGCTTTATAAAATCCGCGTGTTCTCAAATAATCCCATTTGGAAGAGATAAAAGCAGACATGTATTTCCACCTTTGAGTCGCCCAGAGTGACTCATCTGGATGCGGGAGGCCGGATCCTCTCCAGGGCAGGGCTCCGAGCCACAGGCTTCCTCTTGGGGACGCCAGGGGCTCTGGCTGGGGACAGCATCGCACGCTAGCAGCCCTGCCCCTGCCATCCTCATTATCTCCCCCGGGTTAGTCCAGGGCTCGGGGAAACACTGAATTCACTCAGAAGTGGGGGACTTAGAGGCAGAGCTGTCCAATCTGTTGCACTTCCGAAGCCAGGCCAGAAAACGCAGACACAGTAATAAGTTAGGTAATAAATTAGGGCAGGAAAACCCCGGTTAATAGTTCATGTCCTCTAACATCTTACTGAAAAGAACAGTAAGAAATAACCATCGCACTTTAAATGGCATCCTCCTCTTAATATGTATACACGTGCATGTGTATGCGCGTGTGCGTGCGTGTGGTCGTGATGAGGGACTGTACGTGTGCCTTGGGTGCTGCACACAGGATGGGAAGCGCAGCATTTTGAAAAGACTCTTTTCTGATAGAAAATGCAGTAAGCATAAGGTTCACAGAACTTCCTTTATTTTACCTTAGTTATAGTTTCATTTTAAAAAGAGCCAATAAACTCAGATTTAGAATTAGCAGAGACACTAACACATTTTTTCATGGTCCAAAAATGATTCCACAGATTTTCCTTAGCGAAGTCATTTGTAATAGGATTTTCTTATTTATATTCTTAGGTAATCATTTGTATTTTCTCTGTATAAGTACTGTCAATTTGTCTCGTGAATTTTAGGAGGAAAAAGGAAGGTATACATTAGTGGTAGGTCCTTCAAAATAACAAACAAACCACACACACACACACACACACACACACACCCCACCCTGGATTTTAGAATTGGAAGGAGTTTTAATGCCACCAACTTCTCTTCTACCAGGTAAGGGAGCAGAGTGATGCCAGCTCAGCCGGTGCCTCTGGTGCCCTTTGCCATGCCCCATGGAGCTCGCCGGCCCAGATGGCGCAGGGCACGCCCACACCCCAAGCCTGCACCCCGGGGACAGAAGTGTGGGCCGAGCAGCAGGAGACCCTCCCTGGCGGGCGCACGTGACACTTCTCCCTCCGTGAAGGGTGCTGAACACCAGGGGTTCCCAGTAGCTGGGAAAAGAAGCGAGAACATGATTTTTTCCCTCATTGTGTCTAGAATATTCTGTAGATCGAATTTAACGCAGCTGAAAAGTCAGCCAACAGACCCGCACGTCCAAATGCATCACGGCCTGTTTCCCCGCGAGGCACCATCAGAAGCCCTTCCAAAGGCACACACCGGTCCTGCGCCTTCCCCAGCCGCCGGCAGTTAGCGAATGAGCGCGGGATTCGAGCACAACAGGCTGAGCCCTGAGGCCCACAGGTGGGGTGGCAGGCGAGGCTGGGGCTCCACGCGTGGGACGTTATCCCTGAGCCACCAGCACGCATGCGAGGACAGAGGCGAGGGGTCTGGGCTTCCATGATATCAGACAAGATAAATCCAGCCCCATGGAGGGTTGGGCTGGAAACGCTTGCGCCACCGGGAGACAAAGGACCGGCCTGTCGCCACCCGTGGCCTGTGTGGCTCCAGTCGGGGCAGCAGCGGCTGCCAACTCAGAGCGGCGGCAGGCAGGGGGACTGCCGCCTTCCCGCGCCCACGCGGAGAAAATGACACCGTGCAGAGTTTGAGAACAATTGCTTTTCAGCCCTTCAGCGATACTTTTTAATTAGTTTTAAATGTGAATGGTTCCTGTAATGAACTTAGAATAGAAATATACTTAAATAAATAATTTTTAGGGACTGTTGGCATTGATGGTTCTCTGATGCACAGTCTGAGCACTCGAGAGTTGACGTCAGGAAGTAAATATCCGTGCTTGTTAAGCGGCAACAGCCTTAGATTTTTACACTGGAAATGCTTTTTGAAATATGTAGATCTCGTTTTTCCTGCGTTTTAATTTATATTATCTCAAATGCTAAGGGCCTGTATTTCCTTATCATTTTAAGAAAAAGACGAATTTACGGTCTTATTGAGCCCACTCGTGTTTGCTAATTTCCATCCTAGCCCTGAAACCAACACGGTTTAGCCCCTAAGGTTTAGGATCTGTGCTGGAAGGCTGGCCCCGGCAGGTAGCTCGCCCCACACTCCCCAAGCAAAAATCACTGTGGCTTCTAGGTGTCTGTAGCTATCGGAAAAAAGGAATGGGTTGTATAAATACTGAAATCCAGGAGTTACCACATTTTTTGAAGTTGTAAGTCCTATAAAGCGTTACTGGTGAAGTAAAGAGATCCTCCCTCTGGGAGAGGGGACAGAGGTGCGGGCAGCCCCTCTCTGACCATGTCCCACCTGGAACCAACTTGACGCTCAGCGATGTATCTCAAGTGATCCCAAGAGCCAATACGTTCATTTAACGTTGACGATGGGAAAGCAATTCCGAGTGGTTATTTTTGGGCACGGCAGACAGTCTCTAACGAGGAGGCAATTTCTACATCTTCGTCCATCACAGATGTAAAAAAAAAATCCACAATTAGGAGGCTGCATTTTTATTTTAGGAAAAAAGTGAAAAATAAAAATTTCAAGACCAATCAAGATACATTTAGATATTGCTTACGTCGAAGCTGTCAACCCCTATTGACTTTCCCCGGAGAAACACCACAGACAGGACATCCACCATCAACGACCAGAACCTCAAATTCCACGGTTTCCACTCGAATAATCAAGGAACGCAATTCAGAAGTCATGTTACATCCTGCATTTTATTCATTTCCATATGACAAAAATAGTAACCTAGTCTAAGACATCCATTTCCATCAGTAGATGTGTCGAGCCACAGATTTGTCATAAAAAATATTGGATCTCGGTAAGAACGCCGGCTGGCTCGGGGGCCCCAGCCCTACATGGTGCTGCAGTAGAAAAATAGTGTCTCTCCTCACCACGCAGGGAGGGACGGCCTGGTCCTGAATACAGAAGGGGGCATGCCTCGCCGGCCCTTCACGAGCCATCTTATTTACAACACTTTACATTTCTTTTTTTAAGTTATATACACATCCTTCCAGGAGAAGAGAGAACACTACATGGTACCAAATACTAACAACAACAAAAAAAAATCACACCAAAAAGGACACATAAATAATAAAGACATTCCACTGCCACCGCTCAGCAGCGCCCACGGGCTTGGTGCTTGGCTCCAACAGCAGGAGATGGCGAGGCTGGTGGAGTGAGGAGCCTTCAGGACTGGTTTGCTCCAGAATACCACGTGGCCTCGCTGCGGCTGTAGTGGTGTGGGGAAGATCGTCCCGTGTTCCTGTCCTAGCCAAGAAGATACCGCTGTCCGGCTCCCGCTTCAGGGCACACACGTGGAACCGAGTCTCTGGACGCCACGGTCGGAGGAGGCGAGCCGTCCCAGACGCCAGCAGGCCTGCACCGCACAAAATGAGGTAGTGCACACACCCCTGCCCGCGGGCCACCCCGCCCGCGGTCCCCAGCTCGGGCCGAGCCATCTAAACAAGGTTAGCAGCTCCAGACCGTATTTTGCACGATCAGACGACATTGTGCTTCGTTTTCATCTGAGAAGATAATAAATAAATCAGAAAATGTCCCGGTGGTGAGGGATTCTACTGCCGCTCTTCCTCTGCAGCTAACTGTACACGAGAACCAGGGCCTGGAGGCGAGTCCCGCCTGCACGAGCGAGAGCCGGGCGGTCACCTTGCACCAGACCCCCGCCACCGTCTCCGGGCCTCACCCGCTGCTGGCTCACGGTCCTTGGGTTAATTCATCAGACTCGTGTTAGGGGCGGTCAGGTTTTACATGGGCTTTGTAGAAAAGTTAAATAAATCATTTTAATTTAAGAAACGGCGGGCCCTCGTTTATTGAGGAACAGACAAGTCTTGGTGGCTCTTCTGTGTAAGTGGTAAGGATTTCTCATAGTGTTTGAGCTTAAGACAAAACAAGAAACTGTGACAGTTTTTTTTTCATTTTCCTTAAACCAAAGTACTATTTATAAAATACTTTACATCTTTTTAAGTTTTCAAATTATAGACAAACCTCCCTAATACAAAATCCTAAAAGTGCAATAGTATAAATTAAGAGTTTGCAACCACAGTATACAAACATTACCTTTTTATTGTACAACTTTGATAACGTGAAGCATGTCCTCACAACCACTTATAATGTTGTGAATAATTTACGGTGACATTTTGTCTGTAACTTATTCCCAATCACTGGGCTACAGACCACACTAGGGAACAATTGTCCACATAGCAGCTACAAACATTTAAATTAAAAAAAAAAAAAAAAAGAACAAAAGAACAAAAAAGAACAACAAAAAAGAAGGCTTGTCACTGACGGGTACTTGCACACGAAAGCATGCGGTCTTTCCCAGGGGGACTTCACAATTTGCCTGCATTGAAAAAACTCACTTATTTATAGTAAAACAAATTCTGCTTTAAAAGAAAAAAATCACATAGCCAGATGTATTCTGCGGTACAAAAGCTTCCTCTAAAGGTGGGGCTGCATTATCTGTTACCCGCATAATCTTAACATTATAAATACTACAGACAAAGGGACGGCCAGAAGACAGCGCTGGGAGAACCTGACCACATCCTTAACAGTCTAAAAGCCGAGTTCAAGTTTCTAACTAACTCGAACAAAACCTTCAAGGGAGTGTCGCTGGGACACGCAGGGGACCCCTCTTCCCCTCGAGGGGGTTATCAGGTTTTGGGAGGAACGAGTGGATGTGGTGTGAGCCCTTTCCGTCCCCAAGGCGGTCCTACAGGACTCCCCTTTTTGATCTCAAGTTATGGAACAGCCGGCAGAGTCCCCAGAGCAGTCAGGCTCGCGTGGGAGAGTACAAGCGTCCAGGACAGCCTTCCAGCAGCCGCACAGGGAACGTGTCTTCTGCTACGGGGACCATTTTCAGGGGAACCGGGGCCCAAGGCCGCGCAGCCTGATGGCCGCCCTTGACGGTGTGCGTGCGGGACGGAGCCGACCACGGCTAGTTAATACCGATCTCCTTGTTATCCTCGATAAACCTCGTGAACGGACGGCTGGCTCCTGTTTCGGAGCTGGCTTTGTCCAAACCCACGATGGGCGGACTGCCGCCGCTGCGCACTTTGTCCATCCCGGCGGCCAGAGAACCCAAGGGGGGGAGGGCGCTTCCCCCGAGACTTACGGGGAGCTGGGGAATGCCCCCATTCTGGATGACGGAGATCTCGTTGTTCTTCATGGCGAGACCATTGGTGATGGCTGCGGCATACTGGTTCCAAAAACTCGGGTCAACGTTCATCGCTCGCGCTGCCAGATCCTTCTGGAACATTTCTGAGAACTTGAGGGCATCGCCCCCCAGCAGAGCCATGGGGTTTTCCACGGACAGACGGCGGCCGCGCCTCGCGGGGGCGTTGTTCCACATGTGCGTGCCCATGTGCACCTGCGTGAGAGACAGGGAGACACAAGGCACAGGTGAGCCGGCCCAGCTCCGGAGGCGGGGGTGTGTCTGTCTCCACGCGGCCCACGTGCCGCCGGAAACCCAGCCAGCACCGCGGTGTCGGAATCGGTCTCGCTCCCGTTCTCAGCGTCTTATGTTTGGACACGCAATAGTTCTCACGCAAGAAGCAAAATCAGTCAATACCTTCGTGCACGTTTCTCTCACTTGATGACCTTGACACACAGTAAGGTTCCCCCACATGGTGGAAAGCCCACAGGCCACGGGGGGTCGGGAGGGGCGCAAAGCTCAGAGGGAACAGAGCATTCTGCCTCTGCCTCTGCTCCACGGGACGGCCGTGTACGGGAACCCCCAGCTTTGCTGGGCCCCATGGTCGCGCTCCCCCGGACACGCAAGCAGCCCCTGGGGCACGTGCAGCCGGCTCCTGTCCTACAGGAAGGAGCAGCCACAGGCTTCGAGCTGTTCACTGTCTTGGAAGAGTGCACCGAGACCCGGGCAGGCGTGTGGCGTGGATAGATGGGGGCGAGAGTGCTCCTTGAGCATGTCGTGCACACCCCACCTTCTGGGGAGAATGGACGGTGTGGCTGTCATCTTAGATAGGAATCCTACACTGGCCCTCACGCTGGGAAGCTCCTCACCAGATGCCCGCCGGCCTCTGCTGGCCACCACGTGGGCAAAGGCAGAACCAAGTTCTGGCCCCGGCCCAGGATGCACAGTATTTGTATCTTGTGCGAGTGTTTAAAAGCCCAGCTTATCTCATCGTCCCGCTTCCTCTGGATTCAAGACGGCACCGGGCTCTGCGACCGGCCGCCCGGGAGTAGAGCCTGCGCAGTCAGCCCCCAACAGGTGGCACAAGCCCCCCACGGGGAGGCCCGGCCCACTCGGGCAGGTGAGCCCGTTGCTACCGCCACACAGCACGTGCTCCCTGGTAAGCAGGTGCACACGTGACACGGTGGGTGGGCACCTGGCGTGTCCACCCCCGGCCACGACCCCTGACTCCTTGGGCCTTACCTTGAGGTTGCCCTTGGTGGTGAAGGCCCTCCCGCAGATGGTGCAGCCGAAGGGCTTCTCTCCGGTGTGTGTGCGCTCATGGATCTGCAGGGCGCTGGCCGAGGAGAAGGTCTTCCCGCACGACTGACAGTTGTGCTGCTTGGGGGTGCGCCGCGGCGGGGGGGCCAGCATGGGCGCGAGGCCAGGGCTCATCACCGCCTGTGGCCCCGGGGGCACCTGGACCGCAGACGGCAGCGGCGCGCCCTCGCCCAGCGGGATGGCTTTGCTGTGCCCGTTCACTTCCATTTTGATCATGGCGGGCGCGGGGCCGGCGACCAGGCTAGGAGTGCTTTGGCTGGGACCTAGGGCAAAGTCGGGGTCACAGAACTGAGAACGCGGCTCGCTCGACGTGTGCGTCAGTAAGTGCTGTTTTAAATTACCCATAGTGGAGCACCCGCGCCCGCAGACCGCGCAGAGAAACGGGCGCTCCTTCGTGTGGCTGCGGTGGTGGATTTCCAACGCGCTCCTGCAAGCAAAGGGCTTGCCACAGACACGACACACAGCGCCCGCACACTTACCCCGTTCTCTGCTCAGGAACAGCAGGCTAAAGGAGGCCTCCTCCTTGACGGCCGGCCGGCCGGGCGGGGCCGCCGTGAGGTCCAGCGCGCCTCCGTTTTCGGGGGCGGGGGGCGGGCTGTCCGGCCTCTCGGTCTTTAGTGGCACCTCCTGGGGCTCCTCTTGGGCGCTGAGGCCCGGGGACTTGGAGGGCAAGCTCTCGTTGTTGCTGTTCACGGGCGACAGGGCGCGTGTGGAGGACGAGGACTCGGACAGGGCCGGGCTGCCCGCGCTCCGGCTCTCCAGGTCGCCCACGGCTGATGACGAGTCGTTGCTCAGGCGGTCGCTGTCCCCGGACCCGCTCTCCAGGGACTTCAGGGCAGTCAGCTGCGGGCAGCTCATGACCGAGTCCATCATCTTCATCTGGTTCTCCAAGGCGGCGATGCTGGAGATGACGGAGGGTGGCGAGGGCGGGCAGGACCCCGCGTAGGACAGCAGTGGCTTGGGCGGGTCGCCGGTGGGCTCCCGCAACTCGGCGTCGTCCTCCATGGAGTTCTCGTCCGCGTCGTCGTCGTAGCCGCTGAGGGCCTCCGCGGCCTTGTCGTCGTAGGGGAGCTCGGCGTCCATGGCGTCCTGGAAGCCCTCGGGCAGCGGCGTGTTGGGGATCTGCCCCCCCATGTGCATGCGGATGTGCTGCTGCAGGACCACCGCGTTGGTGAACTTCTTCTGGCAGATGGGACATGAGTGCTGCACACGCAGGGGCGGCTTGGCCCGGTGCACCCCGAAGTGCGTCTTCAGGTTGCCCTTGGTGGTAAAGGCGCGCCCGCAGATCTTGCACTTGAAGGGCCTCTCCCCCGTGTGCGTCCGGTAGTGCATCTTGAGGGCGCTCTGGCAGCTCAGGACGCGGTGGCAGATGACGCACTGGTTGGGGTCCGTCATCTTCTTGTCGATGTTCTCCACCAGCTGCTGCAGCTTGGACGTCTCGGACGTCTGCATAGAGTCCAGCAGGCCCCCGAAGGGGAACTTGGCCTTGAACTGGTCCGAGCCAGCCGGAAGGACGGGGCTGCACAGGCCCGTGGAGGCGCTGCTGTCTGTCAGGGCGGCCGCCGCGGACGTGGCAGAGACCTGCCCGCTCCCAGGGGCCTCCACCGGCCTGGGGTTTGCACAGGGGAGGCTCATGGGCTCAGCTTTGGTCAGAGAAGAGCCGCCGAGCCCTGGCTGGGGGGACTCGGCTGCCCCCGGGACGCCCGACTCAGAGCTGTTGAGGCCGGGGGACAGGGAGGTGCACTCGCTAGATGCGGGCGAGGGCCGCTGCGGGGAGCGGCTTGCGGGGGTGAGGCTGGGGGAGTCTGCGTAGCCGACACCAGGGATGGTGGGCGGGAGCTGCAGCCCAACCGACGTGGGCACCGTGGGCAACACGGGCTTGCTGTCCAGCCAGGTGGTCACTGGCTTCTCCGGAGGCAGCGACATCCCGTAGGGGATGCCGGAGCAGGTGGGCACGTTGTCCAGGTACTCCGGGACAGGGTAGGGGTTCATCTGGATGTGGGGATACTTCTCCTTGTGCCTCTGAAAGTGGACCTTGAGGTTGCCCTTGGTGGAGAAGCGGTTCCCGCAGACGTTGCACTTGAAGGGCCTCTCGCCGGTGTGGGAGCGCAGGTGGATCTGCAGGGCGCTGTCGCTGCCGAACACCTTTGCACAGAATCGGCACTTGTGCTTGAAGAAGGGGTCCTCGGCGCTGGCCTTGGGCTCGAACACCGACACGTTCGGGGGCTTGCCCTTGCGGTGCTTCAGGAGGGCTGACAGCGGGTCCAGCGCGTTGGCGGTGGCCGCGATGCTGACCAGTGGGTTGGGGAAGATGACGCTGCTGGCGGAGGTCTGAGGTAGAAGTGGGTTTGGCAGGCTGGGGGCTGAGCTGAGGAGGGGCCCCGGCCCCAGGGCGGGGGGCGTCGAGGCGTTCTGCGGCTGGGAGCTGCTGCTGGAGGGGCCGGCCACCAAGGCTGGGACGGTGGAGGCCGGGGCTGTGCCGGAAGATGCCGGCCCGCTCGCCTCGGCGGGGACGGAGGGGCCCCCACCGGGGACGTGCGGGGTGCTTGCCCCGGAGGCCGGCTGGGACAGGTGCCGGGGGCCCTCGTAGGCGGCCGGCGGGGCAGCGGGGCCAGGAGCCGTGGGCGCGGGGGGGGCCCCAGCCGAGAGCTGCAGGGCCGAGTGGGTGGCCAGCCCCTGCCGCTGGCTGGAGGCCGGCACCGGGGCGCTTGGGGCCGCCGTGGCCACCCCGGGGTTCAGGGGCGGCCGTAGGGGCTGGCGGTTCATCATGGCCACCTGGCTGCGGATCTGCTCGATGAGCTGCAGCTGGTGAATCTGCTGCTGCTGCAAGGCCATGAGCTGCTCCAGGATCATGGGGATGGCCACCGCCGGGACCCCGCCGCCGGGCCCCGCGCTGCCCGCAGCCCTTGCGTTCTGGGAGAACTGCGCCACCGCCACCTTGGTGCTCAGGAGGGTCTCCAAGGTCACGTTGGTGTTTGGCATGCCGTAGGCGGCCTCGGGAGCCGGCTCAGGGATCTGAGGTAGAGGCGGCTTCCCTGCGTGCGAGGGGCCCGGGGTCTGGAAGCTCTCGTCCCCGGCGGGCTCGGCCTCCATGGGCTCCTCCTCCTTCTCCGGGGCCCTGGCCTCGCTGCCTTCGCCGCTGTCTGCGGGCGCCGGCTCCTCGGCCGCCTCGCTCTCCGTCCTGTCGCTGGGAGAGCTGGCCGGGGAAGGTTCTGGAAAGTGCTCGGACGGTGGGGCTGGCTCATCTTCGCCCACGATCAGCACCGGCGGGTTTTTCGTGCAGCCCTTCTTGTGCTCCAGGAAGTCGGTCCACTTGAAGAACTCCGCGCAGCACTTCTCGCACACGCTAGTCTCCTCGCTCCCGCTTCTGCCCTCGCTCCCGCTGTCCCCATCGTCGGCCCCGTCCCCGGGGACGGCTACGAAAACCAAGAGATTACGTCAGCCGAAGGCTCCTGAGACAACCACCTCCATTTCAAAATTTCGCACATAAGTAAAATCAATATTTTTTATTTTGTACAAATTACCCCACTTCAACGTTCCTGACGTCCCAGAGTGTGTATTCTATGACTCTTTCTAGCTGGCTAATCATTTTCTCAGCACAATCCATCAAATTATGAGGCTCTATCAATTGTGGATACGGCTTCTTAATGAAATTCCATAGAAGCCATTGATTTCCAATATTTTCATACAATCTGCAGCCACCCTGTCTGTTGGGCACAAAGGCAGCTTTCGACGGGCTCATTAGGATTCCCCCTACCATCGGGCTTCCTCATTTCCAGCAAAATTAGAGATGCCTTTGCCAGTTCACTTAACATCGCTAAACTAATCTGTAACCTTTCAAACTCACGTCAGCACCTGACAGGGGAGCCGGCCGCCGTGACTCTCGCAGGGTTGGACCGCGAGATTTATTGTCTTTGCACGGCGCAGAGACATTACGCATTTAATGTAATTCTATAGAACCTTCCAGATCAATGGGCATTTATTTCATGTATGAAACCTCATCTAAATACTTTCATCTGTAAATGTAACGAAGAGAATATAAGCGCTTCTTGCGTCCCTGCTCAGAAAAATCATCTCCCTGACTCCTAGTTCGATCGACCAATCAATCCTGAATGTTCTCAGCTAGCCCTTTGACTCTCCTCACGGACAGGGCACGTTTCTACATTTTAGGATCTGCGAAATGAATATCATCAATATAGTCTGGGCCGAAAATTAATCATGTTTAATACAATTAATTGGCTCTGTCAGATGCAATATTTCTTGGCGAAATGAACCAAAATTATATGTTGTTGTGATTAGCCAATACAGTTCGGCAGTTTGTTAACAAACTAGAAATTATATATTTAAAGTTCATTTATGTTGACATGTTTAACATGAGAATGTTGTAGTCAGACACACTTTTTGTACCTATTTTCATCTATTCTCATAGAAAGACTTGGCAAATTATATGCTTGTGCCATAGTGGAAAGCCCTCTAATTGGTTACACATGTTTAATTACTGTTGTAGGCAGCTACTTCCTGACTTCCCGTACCCTCTTGTGCCGAATAACAACCATGTTTAATGAACAATTCTAATTCACACCTGATCAAATAAATGGCCATCCAGGAGCGAGGCCTCAGCACACGGGCACATTCCTAGCTCCTATGTTTTGGGAGCTGGGATGAAAGGTAACGCCTGGTAATTACTCGGGCTCGATGTGCTGTCGTACGTATTCCTGCCTCGTAGCGTCTCTTCGTCAACTTACAGAAGGAGTGACGGCAACAAATCAGTTTGAACAGAGACAAATGACAGCTGCAAATCAGCTTTTTGTTATCCTGCACAGTTGAGTGTGAGAACAAAACACCCTCAAGTTTGTGTCCCCACAAATAATTTGCTGTTGTAACGTCAACAAATATATTTGCTAAAAAAGTCTCCATATTTCTTCTTTTTTGGGGGGCGGTTTGGAAAAAGAATAACTTGGCACCGGTTTTAGTAGAAAAATCTGATTTTTAAAAAATGAACTGCAAAATCGCTTAGTCCCTCTACTGGGAAAGAAAATAAAAATATTTTTCGAGGCTAGTCAGCTGCTCTCCACGAGGCCATTATTTCCAGGTAATTTATACGTGCCTTTAAAAAAATTATTAGCAGTGTTCAATTAGCATTTTCTTAACTGGCTAAACCATCTGAAGGGGGAAAGAAGTTAGAGCTTGCGGCCCATAAAGACGCGCTAGACTCTTAAACTAAATTCAGTGCCGAAGATCAGACTGCACGAAGTCTCATTACTGTATAAGGGAGGAATGTAATAGGTGTCTATAATGAGGTTGAATATAGCTGGAAGCAAAGACACAGCTGATTTATACCGCAGATAGGAACATTAACAAAATAAATACTTGCAGTACTTAACTTTGCTCAATGTATGCAAAATCTAATTTTAAACATGCTAAGGTTATAGAACAGGACAAACACCCCCCCCAAAAAAAACAACAACGACAAAAAACCACCCCTAAAATCTTCAGGTAAACAGCTTCTGATATAGTAAGTAATCAAGTTGGAATCAATGTTACACTATATCATAAGTATTCTAACTAAACAGAACAAAGTATTTAAGTTCTTTTCCAATGTTCAAAGAAATGATATTAAGCCTTGCCCTCATCTTCTATAGATTTTTATTTTAATACTTTTCAAAGAGAAAAATACCAAGAAATTAAATATTGCTAATCTGTTGAACTATCTTCTACCTTTAACTCCTCAGAGATAAGATGTGTCGTCACAGGGCACACAGAAGCATTCACATGGTGTAAACATTTAAAATTTTATGCAATTAAACCCTGTGTGGATCTCATTCAAAGACTGCTTTTTCTTTATGTGGATTATGTGTTAGGGACGATTCACTGAATAAACGCTTACAATAAGGCTGACTGAAAGTGCATTCGGTGCTTGAAAAATTAACTTAATTGTAAATAAATGATACCTTACAAACGAACATTTCCCAGATATGCTGTGTAACAAATATGTGAAACACAGAAATACTATTTTTTTTTTCCACCATGTTTTTCTCGGAGCTTAAGTGACCCAAACAAACCTCTATTTACTTTCAAGATAACTTTTGACGTTTCCACTGGTTTTTCGTGCGCTAGGACTTTTCGGGTTCGGATCCAAATTCGTGGAAGCTGGGAAGCGTCCTCCCAGGTACTTTCCTTCTCCCACGGGCGGGTCTGCAAACACACAGCTACTCCTCACCTGCAGAAACTGAGCACTGAGCTTCTCAGCCCTTCCTGCCAAATAATGAGCCATTCTGTTTAATGCAGTTATAAATGATAATTACCTAAGCGTAATGAAGATACTCTTGTCAAAGCAGAATACCCTTCCACTTATATTCCTTTAAAATTGAAGCAGGAAAGCAAACCTGCAGAGGAAATTGTGTAAAAATGGCATTCTGGCCATTGGACCTGTTAACAGTTCATTTATAGTTTAAAAACTACAATGAATGAAGGAAAAAATTCTTCACATACAATTTAGATTTCTTACTTGGGGCAGATAATTTAGAATCACCGCTTTTTCTTTTGTTTAATTAGGATCTGTGCAAACAGTCACACTCACTTGCTAAGATCATTCACCACCAGGTAAGGTAAGAGGATTTCACTATCAAATGTGCAGGTGATTCGCATCCCACGAAAGAGAGAGAACCGCACATTTCATGAGATGGTCTTGAAAACAATGCATACGAATAAAACCCCTAATATTTCATTATGGAATTACGATTCCATAATGGTTGCGTGTTTTGAGAATGGCCTTGAACAACGAGCATGGCTTCACCTGACTTGCCCGGGAGGAAATAACCCAGATGAGCCCCTCTTCCCAGGGGCAGAGCTCCTAGAGGGAGGACGACCGCGGGAAGAGAGGGACAGCATGGACTTCTGACGTGCTCAGAACAGGGGGACGGAAAGAAAGTTGTTCTAACTGGCTGTGACAGCGCCTCTCGTTACCACGATTCAGCGTGTACGTGCTGAAATAGCACTGCCCGTGTTGTTGGTTTTTTTCTTCTTTTTTAAAAACCGCTTTCTATGACAGGGAAGTCCTTACTGGAAAACTCTGAATGCAGTTCCGAGAACTTCTAAGGCCCTTTAATCCCGCGTTGTTTGACCACATTTCTCCGGACGCACATGCTTGTGGCATCCTTTAGTGAAATTTACATAAAAAAATTGGCCTTTGTAGTTAGAAGTTATCACACCCATTAGTTAACGTGGCTCACAGTTTTTATCTCAAGGTAAAACGACGTCAGTCGGTGAGCCAAGGTAACAGGACAACCCCACAAGGAAGAGGAATTCATTTCTAGAGCAGTGGTGGGAAATTCTTTCTGTCTTAAGGGAGGGGCTGGAAAACAAGCATTAGAATCATTATCATTATTGTCTAGGTCATTTATTTTCTGCGTCCTGATCGTTCAAGGACAGGACAGAGAGACTTGGGGTTGTAAACAGGCCAGGGATGAGGCAGGAATGAACAGGGCCCGGCGTCACCAGCACAAGCCAGGGGCCTGCCCAGCACCTCGCCCGCGGCAGCTGTTCACAGGCACGTCTGGGGGACGCCCCCCCCCCCGCCCCACGGCCAGCGCCCTGCAGATCGGAGCCCCCTGCGGGTCCACGTGAGCAGGAGTGGCTCGGGGAGGACCTCTCCTTGGCTCGTGTCCTCCGTGGCCCAGCCGGGCTTCAAGCTGGGCGCTGCTGCGCGGAGCTGAATTGTTCTCCCGAACGCGGTCAGGAGGAGGGAAGAGAGGCTGGGAGATAAAGCCGCTTCGGTTCGCGAGAGGAAACGTGTAATTAGTTCGCAGCGGTCCCACACCTGCTGTTTCTCCTGAAGGCTCTCAGGCCTTCCCTCACTCCCCCGGAACTCTGGAGCAGGTTCCACAGAAGGAAAACGGGCCCCACGGCCTTCTGGAGAAAGCCTCTAACAAAAGGATACCTTCGAGGGCCGTCTTCAAAATGGACGGATTTCTTTTTCTCACTAATAAAACACACAGAGAACGTCTATGAAAAATGTTTCTGTTCTTAGGAACAAATCCCTCAGTGTGAGAGGAGCCCCCCAAACGGTTTCCTTTTTCTCTGTTTTAATTCCCGGTCTGTTACATAACGAGCAGGGATCATGTTTTCGCTGGCAACGCACAGTACCGTCTCCAAGAATGACGTGGCGGAGGACAGGAGGGATATTCACGCGCGGGGCGATCTGTCTAAGGCCACAGAGAAAGGCACTGTTGGGATGCGTTTGAGACATCGGAGACATAAGGCCTCCCCTAAACATTTCCAGCTCCGGCTCGTTTTCAATTTCCTCTCTTGAGGAGGCGGGTGCCGGCTGAAGGACGCGAAGCGATTCCACACACAGGAGATGGTTTTATCCTTCTGCGGAGCAGCCCCAATGCCCACGGTGACTCCCCTACACTTTCGCTACCGATTTGTTAATTCTCTGCAATGAACAAAAGGAGAAGTGAGACTTGCTCCGTATGGGAAAAGGGATGTTAACTTTCCACTTTAACTAGTAACTATAAAATGCCACGTGGGTCTGGGGGGAAGGAAAAGGTACCTGGTGCTTGGCCTTTACCATCCCTTCAAAATCTAGGGAGCATTTTTCAAATCGTCCTAAATTGTGCAGAGACACTTATTTTCTTGCAAATTAATTCTTTTTAACTCCTTATGATAGCTCTGAATCCCATAAAGAAAGATGAATTATCACACACTGAACCCAAGCTGTGAAACAGGAGGGGACAAATAGAGACCCCTACTGTGTTTAACAATGTAGAAGAAATTCCAGACGCAATAGAAAAATTTTGTCCTCTCCCCAGACCTCCAGGCCTGTGCGCGCGGCGGCGAACAGTGGAGGGCACTCTTGCTATGCGGAACGCCCGCACTGACCCGCACTCGGCTTCCCTCGGCTCAGTGGCCCACATCTCAAATTTGTTAAGTAGCGACCACCTGTGGCACAGTCACCACATGTCTTCTGCTGGGAGCAGTGGCGGTTTCTACTCTGCGTGCTGAAGCACCGGGGAGGGAAAGCGCGGTTTCCTGCACGGACACATGCAGATGGCAAGCAGCCCCGACACCCACGGGTGTGAACTCCGCCTCGACGCCGCCTCGCATAATAAGATGTTTGCTACGCGCAGCTCCTCCATTTGGATGCCGTGCGGCAGGCGCGCCCAGGAGAAATGCACGCGCATCGCCATTCCCGCCTCCACACGCAGAAGCACCCCGAAACAGGTTGGCCATGCCAACCGCTCCCACCCAGATTTGGGGAGCGGGAAACAAGGCCTATACAGGGCCGGTCTGGCTTAAGATGAGGACGGGCTGCACGCTGGCCCCCAACGCGCCTCCTCGAAGGTGCCTGCGCTCCAACCCTCGCTCCCGCCAGCCAGTTTTCAAATTCACTTCACATAAAAATACACAAATAAGCACGGCCACTTACACGTCCAAACACACCTGAGCCCGAACAGCCCAGAGAAGCGGAAGTGCGCTGTGTCCAGCGGCAAGGCTCTGACGAGCTGTAGCCGCCTCGCACGTGGCTCCGGGCATGGAATCATCTCCGTTATTTCTCAGCGCCTGTCCGCGAAGTTCACGCACATGCACAGAATCATCTGGCCGGAGCCGCTGCCCGGGCTGCCTGAGCACGGATGGGAGCCCACAGCGGGGCTGCCCATCCGTGCTGGGGAGCGGTCACTCTCGGAGGGAGGACTGGGGAGGCCGGGAACACAGACCAACGCCCGCAGCACCTGCGGGGTTAATTTAACAGTTCACGATGTAAGAGCTGCACAAAGGCACCCCGTTCTCTCTTCTTGAAGAACTGCAAACACTTGTGCTGAACGAGATGGGCATCAGATACGCCGCGCAGCTCGGAGCCGACTCCGGTCTCCCGTTAACAGATTCAGTGTTAACACTTAATAGAACAGTGTTGAGTCGTGTTGCCAAGGTCAACAGCACAGATGCACTAATTGTATTATGAGCTTGACATCTAGTGGCCACCCCTGGCAGGGCAAAGCAGGCAAAGGTTAAATCAGCTAAGGCCTGTCACGGCGACTCTAACGACCCACCTTCAGGGAGAGCCAGGTGGAAGCTCCCTCGCTCTGCAGCCCTACCTTCCAGGCCTTGGGCCGGGCTCGGCAGGCCGGCGGGATGCTTTCTGGCAACGCAGGGGGCCAGGGAGCCGCATGGCGGGCCCGGCCCAACCCGGACTGACCGGAAAAGACAGGCCCATGGACGACAGGAGGCGGACACCAGGCTGGTGCCCGGCAGGTCTCTGGTGGACGTTTCTGCCGCCGCGAGAGGGTCCCCTTTAATTAACAAACAAATCAATCTTAATCTCTCACGTAAATAGAGCCCATTATGTTATTTCATTATTTCAATTAATATTTTACACTTTTGGTAACGTGACTTGACCTATTTGTTTGCATGGAAATCACACTGACAGTTAACTGCATTTTAAAGCATGAAAGTGTTCAAATTACAAGAGAAAAAAAATCTAAGGTCAGGGCTGCTTTTTTAAATATATAAGTTTATTTAAAGTACTAGGAAAACCATTTTACATAGATTTGACTTCTGATTTCGGATGGACTGGGAAACAACTTCGCACAGGCTGTCCTTACAGACCTGTCCCAGGAGCAGCAGAATCAGATCTTGTCTCCAGGAGACTAAGTCAGATACTTTGGTCTTATTCTGGCAACTAGTCAAGAAATCATGTAGGAAAATAAAAACTAACAAAACAAAACAAAACACCCTTCCTGTTATAAATGTTATGCACAAAGTATCCCCTTGAAACAATTCTGCAACATTAAAAGTGCAGAACCTCATGACCAGTGAAGACTTGTTTCACTCGGAAAAAAAAGAACACACACAAAACCACCAACACAAAAACACACCAAAACACCCGGTGTTGATTCTCACACTTAAGAATGCTAAATTCCAGCTGATGTCCAGCACACACAACGGACACCCTGGCTGCATCCGGGCTGCATTCCCTCCCAGTGTTCTCAGAGCTACCTTGAGATGAATGGGAAAGCCTCTTAGAGATTGCGGTTGAAAATGAAATCTGACCCACTTTTGCCAGCATCTTGTGTACAAAAAATAATCAGCTTGCTAAGTAATTCCTGCTGTTGGTACATGCCTTCTTCTTTTTCTGGCTCTGAACAGATCTAAAAATATTGGATTATGCATGTGTTGTGGAAGTTTAAAATGTACATAAACCCCAACTGCTACAAGAATCGGTCTTTCTCCGTAAGGTGGGAATTGGCGTGCTTCTTGGTGCTCACCAACTGAGCGTCTTTAAATAGGTTACGTTTTTAAAATGTTATTTTCAAAATAAATATTTGCAAATTTGTCTCCCCCTCCCACCCCGCCCCGGCCCCCCTTAGTTACTTTTCACCTTTCGTGTTTCAGAGAAAACAACCTGCCTACCAATGGTAGAAAGTGGCTTCTGTATTGTTTGCTTTTGGAATGCTGAATTGTAAATGTGTGTAGTGTGGGCTGGGGGGGGGGGTACTCAAGGCAAACCCTGCACATACAGATAAAAGAAAAAAGATCTCTTCACCGAGGGCTGGTGGCTTCTTTCCCTTAATTTAAACACAGTCTGTGAAGACCACTGGGAAATTCTTAAATCACATGCTTACCACATTTAAAAGGATTTTTAAGACAGCCATAGGACTGTAAGTTGGCAGAAAATAAAAACACACTTTGAAACAATTAGTGCTAACAAACAAAATACAGGATGGCAAATTGTTTTAAATTATAGTATCTTTTTGTTTTTCCTTAAATATTCTTTGTAATGACAATAAAATACATCTTTATTAAGTTGTATTTTATACAACAAAGGGCAGCACTAGCACTATTTTAAAGTTCTTAGTAGGAGTACAAGTGCTGTTCTGTCAGAAGTTTTAATTTTTCTTAGAACAAAAATACTCAGATGGCTCAAAAAATTTCATTATCTCGTGGCATGCATTTAACTGAATACTAAAGCTGCATCACATTTATTTCTAAATTTTCAGACAGGAATGAAATAATCTGTCATTTTAAACGATGGTTCTTACAGAGAAAGTAAGTCTCAGGCATCCTTCAAATAAAATTTTACAACAGGATAACTTTAGAACTTAGCACAAACCATTATTACTTTTTCTCATTGTAGCTACGTCATGATATTTCATTTCTGCCATGACAAGATTTGGGTAACGCTGGCGCTGTTTTTTGGATAGCCACGATTTCATTGCCTGCCTAAAAACCAAAGCCTGAGAAATAGTCGTTTCTATATTTTTAAGAACTGATCTCTTTCTACTGTAAATTAATGTGACTGTGCATTGCTGTCCTCCCCCATATTGTACTAAAAATTGTACATGTGCTTGTGTTTCATGACATTATCAATAGCCTTCAATTTTACTTCATGCATCTACTGCTTTAATTAATATGTCACGCCCAAACTGATACAAAAGAACTATTTACTTTGTCTCTAAAACACTGTAAACTAACTTAGCCCTCTTAGAACTCCATGCACAATCTGTTTCTTTCCATTGCATTTAACAAAATTACAATTTTGAGAATATCTGATTCATGCTGGAGTCAGGGAGTTTTCAGAACCCTTTCTCTTAAAAAAATATTTTGGTTATCTTACTAATGACGATCGGCACGACCCTACATCCACAAGCATTCCTTGACTGAACAGAGAACAGAGTATCTTTTATACTCCATGAACAATCAGCTTCAGAATAATTAAATCAGAAAGAACTATTTTTTAAATAGTTTGCCTAAAGTACCTTTAAAACGATCTAGGAAACATACTACTTGACTACGGCTCAGCCCCAGACAGGCTATTTCTGGCCTGTTGCAAAATTTGACCAGGAACTGTGGCAATATCTTGATTACAATTCCCAACGACTGCGAAAAACCCAAGCTTGACAAACTTTAATCCTACGATGGGTAAAAAAACCAAACCAAAACAAAACACACACCCTGAATATGCTTCACCTCTAAGTAAATTCAGTAACAAGAGGAATTCAAAAGAGAACTTGTAAATAATTTACTCCATCTAGGTTTTCAAATATAGGCTACATATCCCTCAACATGTTTACACGATTAGGCTCCCCACGCTCGCATTTCTGACGTGAAATTAAAAATGAATAGCAGGCCTCCGCTAGTTAATTGTTAAATACGAGGGGTTTTACTCTATTAATTAAAATATGCTTTAATAAAAGGAGACATTGCACATTTTGATAAGGACCCTACAAAGCTGAGAAGTATTTACATTGTTGCATTTTGGGGCGGCTGTGAAAGCCGATTTTAAGCTATTCAGAAGCCACAATAATAAAGCTTTAAAATTCCTCACTGGGATGCAATGTAGTTCTTTTGAAGGAAAGACTGTCTTTCTCATTCGGCAGAAATAAATCCATTCATTTGATCATGTAGTCATTGAGGGCAATACAAAACAAACCAAGTGTGAGAAATTCTATGTGATGAAGTAAACAAAACAAAAAAAAAATCCATTTCCATGACAAAAAGATTCTTTGTCCTTAATCTACCCACCATATGCAAGCGTTTCTTTTTAGCATATCTGCTGTTCTAATCTTGGGTGACTAGGGCTACAGATAAGACTCCCCACCTCCTCAGCGACCAAAAGGACAGAGGACTTCACTCGTTTTATTTAATTCACTAACTCCCACCGCGTGATAAGCGTTTCCTCCCTTCCCCATTCCGACGTGCACACATACCTGCTTTGCCAAACTTTGCGACACCGTGTGATAAACTCTTACACTCCTTCTGTTTGTGTTTTTGCTTTTTTGCTCGAGTCTCACGGAGCAAAGACGCGTCCCTGCCCCGCCACAACTCACAACCGGCTCGTCCGCAAAGTTGGGCGGCCTGCGTTCTCCAGCAGCTGCGGTCGGAGCTCGGCGCGGCGCGGGCGGCCCGCGTCTCGGCCGCCCCCCGCCGCCCCCGGCCGCCCCCGGCGCACCCTGGGGACCCGCAGACGCGCGGGCGGCAAAGCGCAGCCCCGGCCGGTCCCCTGCTCGCCCGCCTCCCACTTCCGCGGCGCCTACCTTCCCTTCGGGATGCGGAGGGAGCTCCAGGCAGCCGACCGGCTGCAGAGGTGCCGGGGCGCATCCGAGAGAACAGGAAAGGCCCGGGGAAACTTGGAGCCACCAGGAACGTGCCGGGTCCTACCGCGTGCAAGGACCACCCCCACGCCGCGGCGGGGCTCGCCCGGCTTAATTCCCAAGGCGGCCATTAGAAAGGCCAGGCGACACTGACTTCCTAGTCGCCTCGGAACGGGATCCGGGCTCGTCGGCACGCCGGGACCTCGCAGGCTGCACGGCCCTCGGGGCACACGAGGCGGCCGACAGCCGGCCGGGGTGGAGGGCAGGCCGGGGGTCAGGGCAGCGGCCCCGCTCCGAGCGCGCACCGCCCCGGGGCCCGGCTCCGAACAAAGCTGCCCGGGCGGCGGCCTCCCCGGCCCGCGTCCGGCGGTCGGTGAGCCCCGGACACGTCCCCGCTGCCGCGCCAGGCCGGGGTCGCGCGGTCGCCGAGGCCCGGCCCAGGGTCCGTGCGCGGGGTCCCGGGAGGCCAGCGCGGAGTCGGCGGCGCGGCCCCCCGCCCCCCCCCGACCCCCACCGCCTGCCCGGGGCAGCTCGGGCCCCCAGCCGGCCCGAGCCCCGGCGCGTCCGCGCGCTGCGCCCCAACTCCGAGCAGCCGAACCAAGTTTACTTGCCCTTAACTCCGCGCCGCGCGCTCCGGGGAGGACCGGGGTCCCTGCGGCTGGCCTGCCGGGGCCGGGCGCCGCGCTCCGGCTCTGAGACCAGCAGTTCCCCCCAGCCCGCGGCGCCCCGCGCCCGACCCCCGCTGACCCGACCCCCGCGGCCCCTCACCGTGCTCGGGAGCCCCGTCCGGCGGCGGCAGCTCTTCGTCCGACTTGAGGTGCTGGGGCTTGGCCTGCTTGCGCCGAGACATGCTGCTAGCGGCGCGCGGGCCCCGAGCGGGACATCCGCATCAGCGGGGCGGCCGGCGGGGACGACACGGGGCGCGGGGCGCGGGGCGCGGGCGGCGGCGGCGGCTGCGCGGGCCGCGCATGGGGCTGAGCAATTAGGCTGGTGAATAATGCATGGCCATTAGCGGCGGGCCGCGCCGATTGGCCGGTCTCCAGCGGACTCGGCGGCCTATGCAAATGAGGCCGCGCTCGCAATTAGCGGCCGCGCGGGGCGAGGGGCGCCTGCGGGACCCGGCGCGGCGGCGCTCACATCTCGGCCCAGGCGGCCCGGCGGCTCGGCGCGGGCGCTCCTCCGGGCCCGGGGCGGCGGGCGCGGGGCGCGGCGGCCGCGCTGCCCGGGGCGCAGGCGGCAAACTTTGGCGGCGTCCGCGCGGCGCCGTCTCCGCCGGCGCGCCGGGCTCGCCCCTTTATAGAGAGTCTGCGCCGCCGCCCGCGCCCCGCGCGCGCCCCCCCGCCGCCCGGCCGCCCCTCCCGGAGCGAGCGGCCGCGGGCAGGGCTCCGGCCCGGCGCCTTTGTCTCGCCGGCCCGCTCGGGCGCCGCGCCGCCTGCGCTCCGGACGCGCAGGGCCGGGCGGCGGGCCGGCTGGGCTCCTCCGCGGCGGGTCTGACTCGGCGCGCCGGCCGCGCTCGGGCTCAGGTGCCCCTGCCTGCGGACCGTCTCTCCTCTCCGGGCTCGCGTCCTCTCCGCGGGCTCCGCCGGCGGCCGGCCGGCTCCGAGGCTCGCGGCCGGAGCGGAGCGGAGTGCGCACGCCGGGGTGGCGGGACTTCCGCAAGACCAACTTTCCGGTTCGGAAGCGGCGCGGGCCGCGCGGCTCCTCCCCTCCCCTCCCCGCGCCCCCCTCCCCTCCGTCCCCCTGTCTCCCCGCCCCCCCCCGGGGCCCCTCCGACTCCGAGCGCCCGCCCCGCCCGCCGGGCCTCCCCGCCGCCAGCGGCTCCTTAAAGCCAACGGGAGGGAGGGGACGGCGGGGCTCCGGTGTCTCCCCCCAACACACACAGTAGCTCCCCTTCCCGACGGGGGCAGGGCCGGGGCGTATGCGGAGTGGGCAGGGGGCGCAAGGTGCCCCGAGGCCACGCGGCTCAAAGTTCCAAGTCCACGAAAGTCTCGCGCGCGGCCCGCCGCGTTCTGGGACTTTCGGGAGTGACTGGGGGACAGGGTGGTAGGTAAGGGGGTCGCGCGCGTCTGACCCGGCCCCGCACCCTCGGGCGGCCTGTGCGGCGCGCTCCCGCACGCCCACCCACCCTTCGCCCGCGCTCACGCACGCGCCCTCGCACCGCGCGCGCGCCCCCCCGCCCCCGTGCACACTCTCGCGCGTGTCCTCGGTCCCCGAGCGGCCACCAGGATGTGCCCCAGGCCCTGGCGCCGCCCGCCAGCCCCTGTGCGCCCCTTGTCCCAGTTTCTCTTTTCTCATTTCCTAAATTTCTTATTTTTGTCCTTACAAGTGGCCCTGTGTGGTACGAAGCTTTGGCACAGATGGCCTCCCCAGTGTCGTGCGCTGGGGGGGATGCGGGCGGCGACTCGCCAGCCCCGAGCGCACGGAGGCTGCGAGCTCCTGGAGTGGCTGGGGGTGGGACTCTGCCCGGCTGCGGGTCCCCGCCCCCCCCCCCACGGGATGGACCCCGACCCTGAGCTGCTCGCCCGCCTCTCCGCGGGTTTCTTTTCCGTTCTAGAATCTTCTCGATTCCCAGTCTGCGTTCTCTCGCCCGACTCTAATTGTGTAAGTTTCACGAAGCAACAGCTTTGGGCTCCAGGAAAGCGCAGGAAAATCCGAGAGAGGAAGGAAGCGCACAGGTCGGCGTCGCCTCCAAAGACCACCCCCGCCGCCACATTTGTCCCCCTCAAAACAACAACAACAACAACAACAACAACAAAACCCTTAAGGTTGGTTTTGTTTTGCTTTTCAGTGGCGGGCGTATTCATTTGGGCGATTTTGGTTTTGAAAAGGAAAAAAAGGCAAATAAAAGATGTTTGAAGTCTAGAGTTGTTAGCCCCACACCACCCTTTTATGGTGAAGCTGGGTGGGGGGCGGGGGGGCTTCCTTATATTGCCATTACCCTGTGAACTTACGCGAATGTCTCGAGCATTTGGGGACGCTCCTGCGCCCGGCACTGAGCTGCAGTGAAAAGTTTGCAGGCTGCAGCCGGGGCTTTGGGGCAAGGAGAAGCGGGGGTAGGGGGAGAGGAAGGGAACGTGTCTTGGTGAGGAGGGGGCGGTTGTAGCGAGTGGAAGTTTCTTGCAGAATTTACAGGACCGGCCAGAGTTGGGGGAAGTCGCAGAGTCGCTGCAGAAAGGTAGATTTCCCTGACGTCTTTCTAGAAGAGAATGCAAAAGCAGTCATCGGTGGGTGAGACCCCAGGTTAAAGGTGCACTGCTTTTGGGGACCTGGTTAATTTTCTTTTTTCCCCTTCTTCTTCTTCTTCTTTTTTTAAAATCCACACTTTAAGACGAAGAAGAAGCAAATGTAGGTTCCCGCAGCGTCCGAAGCCTTTCAGAGGAAGCCAGAGCCCGGCTACTCTGCAGCCTCCTGGCCCCCACAGCACCGACTCCTCCTCCCCGGTTACTCTGTGAGCACTGACCCCCACCTTTTTTGTTCTTAAGGCCATTCGTCCGTCTCCCCCTGCCCCCAGCCTCTCTCCAACACACCGGCACGATTTTCCTAGGTCTTTATGGGACTTCCAAACGCAACTGTTTTAATTTTTGTCAACTTGGTTTGCCTTTTCTACGAGGTGTGGTCTCGGAGAGGCTCTCTGAGGTTCATCCCGCGGAGGCCAGTCTGAGACCCCGGCCCAGTATCTGCAACAGCAAGCCCTTGGACTGCAGGGGTGTCGCACAAGGCGAGCCGAGCTTCGTAAGGGAAGGTGCAGCAGGCTCTGCTTGGCACTGTGGTGGACAGTGGCTCACGGCGCGCGGGCGCCAACGCAAGACTTGCAGCTGCCCCAGCCTGCCTTGCCCGGTGTAAGCACTGGTGTCCCCCCCCCCCCCCCCGGGGCATGCAGGGTGGAGTGGGCTGGGGGAAGTGGCAGGCTCCACACCGCCCTCTGAGCGCACTGCGCTGGGATTTCGTTGAGAAAATTGAGCAGACATGAAGGAAAGGGTCAGGGAGAATATGAAACGAGAACCTTCGCAAATTCCCCGCCAGGGCTCTAATGGTGCAGATCTGGTGATCTGGTGAATCTGAGGTGCACCCTTTTAAAAAATCGACTGGGGTAAACACGATCTATATATATATATTTAAAAGGTCGAAAGCAAAAGGCACATTACCTCCTCCCTTACCTGTTCTGCCTTTCTTGGCTCCCCACCGAGATGTGAAACTTTTCTTTAATTGTTTTAACGCAGTGCGGCCAGTTTTGATGAAAGCGTACATATTTTAAGCTTGAGTCACAACAACAGATTTATTGTGAGGTGACAGCGTGTCAACAGCATATTTTCACAGATGAGGGACAGGATTATCCTCCAGTCGTGCCTAGATTAAGGGCAAGCACCGGAATGTGCGCCTGAGGTGCAGACACGGACTCGTGCATGCAGAACTCATAGACTCACCGTCACGTGACTGCTGCCTATTAAAATATTGTAATACCTAAATACTGTTGCAAAAACAAAAGTTGCTTTTCTTCTCTATAATTAAATCTAATTTGTTAATTGTCTTTCCTCTTGCAATGTTTTCATCTTATTGAGGCGACACGTTATTATTTTGTCTGCTTAATAATATTATTTACAAATTAATACTGTAGTTTTTACATTAGTGGAACATATAATTAGATGTTTGATTTTAATTTGTATCATTTATTCAGATAAGACAGAAAGCCTATCTGCAAGATGGATTTGACAAGGGGAGGTTGAAGAGTCAGTTCTATTTCCACATCCCAGCTTAGGGAAGCTACCTGGCCCTCCGTCCCCAGAGCGCCCTTTACCTGCGGTGCATTTGATACTCTGTCATGCGCTTATTCCCTAGCCAGTTGATACAGAAAAAGTATTAAAGGATTACAGCTTTATTTTCTGTCTCCTTTCATGCACCCCTCCTCCTCCAAATCAAAGTTCTCTTGTCACTGGCCTTCACTCCTTTCTCTCTGGTTCCTCCCCCACCCCCAACTTTTGTTTTAGGTCCTTGCCTTTAAATCCAGCATGATTTTGTGTCTTTAATGCTGTGACAAGTGACCGCTAATTGGTTCTCACTTGAGCAAAGATATTACCATACTAATATTATTATTGGTAAGAAGAGGTAATTGATAACACCACCTGCCACTCTGGGGCAGTCACAATGATAAATGTTTCCATCAACAGGAAATCTGTGCCTGGTGTACCACAGCCCAACGCAAACAGCATGTCAAGTGCCAATTATAAATGTTGCTTTTCTGTGACATTGTGGGGGCACCAGGAAACATGTAGCCCCAAATTATGTCTATGGCTTTTTGAAAATGCCTTTTCCCCAAGCTTCTTGCTCACCCACTTGAAGATAACTCTACCCTCTTAAAAAAAATGTTCTCCTTAAATAAACCAATACACAACTAATGCCCCGCCCACATTCCGTTGTGCTCCTGCTGTCACCCTCTTGCCTGTCCAAGCTATTGAGGTATCTGTCGAAATTCTCAATAGATGGGAGCCAAGAGAGCAGTATATGAATCCGTCTAGGTCTGTGTGCACCCCAGCATCTTTTACATTACAGGACGGCTTACCACCTCACCAGTAGGCTCCCAGGCAAACAGTTTGGGCTTTTCATGTCTCGCAGAGAAACAGCAGCCCATGGCCACCCGTTTTCACACTCAGGGATGCGAAGGATATGAAAGTCCTTCTCTTGTAGGCGTTGACCTGTGTATCTGGGCTGCGCATAGACCCAGGAGGGGCTCTTCAGTGTGTACGGTGACAAAAATAATGCCGGCCAGCTAAAACTTTGACTCCCCTGCTTATAGGGAAGCTCAAATGATTATTATTAGCTTGCATTATTAGATGCAGGCCTCAAAAGGCGAAATCAGCTATTGATAATTGCAAGAAGTATACAGCAGCTACTGTATCGATCGGCTTGTCCCTATTCCCCTGGTATGGGAGAGATAAGAAGACTCAGTCTTTAGTGCAATATAATTTCTTTTGACCTATCTGCTTGCTACAGACTTATGATGAATAGCCAGAGTGGTTAAAGTCCTTTATCACGAAAGTTACCCCTTGATATAATATTGATTCTTTATAACTAGCTCCAAACGCAAAAATCAAACTGTCCGCTTGACCATCACCATCATCAATATCGTCACAAAGCCTCTGGAATAAAGATCAGCACCAGCCTGAAAACGCTTTTTATAATCTGACCAGCTAATCTTTATTTGCTGATGATGAAAAGAAAAAGGGGGGGCGAGAGGGAGAGTGAACGGAATGTCATTTGGACGAACACTGTATTTATACGCGTGCATATGCTGGGCCGACGCGCGGCGGCCGCTCCTCGTCGGCGCCCGCAGTCAGCGTGGCCAGCCTCGCCAGGGCTCGGCCTCCCCACTCACCCCCAGGAATCGGGCCATCGGGGAGAGACGGAGGGGGCTCCAGGCGAGCCGTCTGACGTCAGAGACCAAAGGAGACCCAGGGCCTCCTGCTTTTTCAAACCAATGTCACACGTCCTGTCCTTGGCGCTCGGCCGGCTGCGCTCGCGGGAGCGGGGAGTGGGGCGCACGCCGGGTGGGCTCGCCGGCGTGGAGGGGCCGCGCTTGGAGGCGCACATCAAAGACCGCCGCGCAATTGGTGTGCATTTCCCCCAATTAACGGCATTTCCTGCCCCCTCCCCCCGCCGCCCCGCCCCCGCGCCGGCCGGGCCGCCCGGGAGCAGGGACCAGCGGCCCCCGCGAGCGCCCGTGTGTCCCTGCAGGCGCCGCTGGACGCTGGGGCCCCTCCCCCGGCGAGTTTCCGGCGCCTTTTGGGGGGGAGGGGCGTAGGGGTGCGGGGAAGGAGGGACGCAGGCAGGACCCCACGACTTCCGAGTCCGGGAACCTCCTCGGGGCTGGTGTCCGCACCTACAGGCTTCGAGTCCGGTCTCGAGGGGCGGCAGTCTTCAGACGTCCCTCCTCGGAACGCCCCCGCCCCATCCCCTCCCTCCCGCACCCCTGCAACGCTCCGCCACAAGCCGGTGGGGGTGAGAAGGACGTGGCCACAGCGCGCGGCCTCCCCTCCCCATCCTCCGCGGCCTCCTAATTAACGCCGCGGGGGCTGGGAGCACGAGGTCCCCCCCCCCGCCCCCGGGCCTGGATTCCACCCAGACTGTAGGACAAAGCCATGCTGCGGCCCCTCCCGCGCTAGCCGGCCCCGAGGGAGGTCCCAAGGGTAGGCGCGGGGTGGGGGCGGGGGTCGGGGGAGGCGGTGCCGGCTGGGCAGGGGTCCCGCCAGGTGGGGCGGGCGGGGCGCCTTCGGCGTCTGGCCGGGGGCGGTCCCGGCTCACTCCCCTGGGCGCGCGCCGCCCCCCTTCGCGTGGACCCCGGAGGCCCAGGCTCAGGGGCGCCTCCCACCCCCACCCCTTTGGCGCCCACCCCTCCACGGGGGGCCACCTCGCTTGGTCGCTGTCTGGGGGCGTCTTGGATGAAACGCCACGAGTGATTTCGTGACCTCGCGCCGCCCCGCAGTCGTCCTGGGTCTCTGAGAGGAGTGCTGGCCCGGCCCGGGGCCGGGGGGGGGGGGGGGGGGGTCGCACCCGCAGCAGCCCCAAGCAGTCTCCTCCTGCTTTCCTGCTCGGTGGGGGCGGCGGGCGAGGCCGAACTGCGTCGGGCGTGAGAGCTGCGGGACCACCCGGCTCGCTCGGGGCACGCTCGGGGCCCCTGTGCGTCTGGCGCCCTGACAGCGTGGGGGCACCCCCTCCCCACGTCCCTGGCTGGAGTGCACAACGGCTCTTCCTAACACGTTCAAAGAAGTTTTTAAAAAGCGGGCACAACTTTGATGTGACCGTTCCCATCGGTCTTGGCTTTCTCATTATCACAAATGTCATTTGCTTTGGCTCTGAGCTCTGCGAAAGCGCGGGGCTGAAATTCTGCAGAAGACCGGCCTGTGGGCCAGGCGCTCACCCACAGTCCTTGAACCCCTGGGTTGGGGACAAAGGCCGTCGGGTGCTGGGGTCCTGCTCTTGCTCGGGGATAAATGTCTTCACTGTGCACCGAGGCGCTGGGCTATTAGCAGAACAGATCTTTCAGGCCGTCCTGGCAGGCCGGCCGCGGGACAGGAGGAACAAGTATCACACAGACTAGAGTCAGTTTTTGTTCCCCCGGAAAAAAAAATAAAAGGAAAAGGACAACACGTGGACAGCAGAAGGAGCGTCCCCCACCCAAACCTGCCCCCACCCAAACCTGCCCCATGGTTTGAGAAGCTAAATAGATAAGCAGGTATGTCCCACACGTGGGCCGCGGCCTGGCCTCCCTGGCAGGATTGCTGAGGAGGAGGTGACTCTCTCCACCTTAGTGAGACCCCCCGTTGGGGAAAAGAAGGACAGCACCCGGGATTCAAGAGCTTCCACACGCCGCGATGTCATCAGACCTGCGCCCTGGCCATTTCTGCCCCGGGAGCCACGGCGCTGAATGTCTTCTGTGCCTTGAACTGTATGTGTTTGATTCTTCCAGACTTTTCTGTTTGCAGTCAGAATGTAGGAGGTGCTGCAGAGCTCCTGCATGAAAGGACGGGGTCCCTGTTCTCCAGTGACGAGGATACTCTGTCCCCCAAAGTCATGGATTTTCTTGGAATTGGAAAGTTAAAAAAAAAACAACCCTTAATAACAATTTTGATCACTGGGTAAACAGTGGGTTTGCCCAGAGTCTGGAAATGTCAGCTTCTCCATATGCGCGCTCCGCTTTAGGGAAACCCATGGGGCTGGATTTGTAGGGTTGAGGGCGGAAGGTGTCATAGTTTGCCGTACAGGTAGTTTTCACCTTCCAGAAGTCACCGCAGATTCCTTTTAAGGAGGCCGTGCCACAGTAATACTCTAAATTAGCCCGTGTCTGTGGGGGCACACTGATTTCACAGAGTCCAGGCTTGCTACATCACTGAAGGTAACTTCAGCACCGGGAAGTTTCCGGATGGTGTCCTTCAGCCGGATGCGCCCGCGCTGCCATATGTTTCACTCCTCAGCTCTGCTCCCGGAAAGGACAGCTTTGCTCGCCCACAGCAGCTCTGACCTGGCCCCTTGGGCAGCAAAGGCACCGGGCCTGGTCACGGCACATGGAAGGAAAAGCGTGCTCTGAGGCTGAGAGAGAAAATGTTTGCCTGAAAGAAGGGGTCCAGGCAGGAGAGAAAATCAGACACTAATAAAGAGGGCGTGTTTACCTACATGTGGGAGCACTTTTACGGCAGCAGAGGGCAGGAGAAATCGGAGGCCCGGGAAAGCAAGAAGAGAGGGGACGGATGTGATCTTTGATCCCAAAACCAGAGAAGGGGGTGCAAGGTTGTAGGCCTGGAGGGTCTGTGGTCTCAGAAGGAGCAAGGGCAGAGCCAGGAGAGAAGGTGGTTGGCATCGGGGCTCAGAGCAGCCGGCTTGCCCTGAGCCTGGAGGGACAGCTGAGGTTGGAGAGGTGCACGTCAGCACGCTGAGTCACAGGTGACAGAATGGGTCTCCCATGCGCCTGTCCCCACGGCATCCCCACCACGAGACGTTCAAGCTACTGACTGCGCCTCCATTACGGAGTCCCTCTGGCACACCCATCCTTCTCTGCTCGAAGGCGTTCCGCAGTGTTGAGAGCACAGCACGGCTCCGTTTGGTCAACGGGACTGCGGTGGGAGCCGCTTTTTTGTTACGGCGAGTTTGAGAACAAAAAATCGTGCCGGCTTCCGCGCTCAGATTTCATCCCATCTCCTCGGACAGGGTCTCCTCCGGGACTCACCCTGAAACACCGTGGCCCTTCCCGTAGAATCGAGCTCTGGTTAGACTTCATTTTATGTTGTTCTCAAATTCATTTCAGAGCCAGCTTCTGCGTCCGTTCTCTCCAGAACTTCAGCCCATAAGTGCTTCTGCGAGCAACCGCGGGGCGTGCTTCTGCGGCAGCTGGTGCGGGAAGGGGTTCTCCCACGTGCACGAACACATCCACGTGCCCCCAGGCTAAAGTTCTCACCTTACTCCCTGTCAGGTTTCCCGAGCTGATTCAAGGGGAGAAATGTGTTCTACGCTTTCTCAAAGTGCCTCAACACCAAGGCGCCTTTGCCCAACACCCACGGGGTCAGGTGCCTTGTCGGGAGCTCCTTGGTTTCTCCACCTGTTTTGCTCATTAACCCATTTTACAGATGCATCGATGTCAGTTCACTGATACTTAGGACATCCCGAAGCTCCATGTTAGTAGAAGAACCTGCCCACACTTTGGTCTTCTGTGGAGACTATCACCAGTGAGCATTGTCTGTCCCGATGATGGTGCAGAGTTCCTATTCCTGCTGATGTCTCCTCTGGCAAGGCTGACATTCACAGTTGTCTGCGCGGTGTAGTGTTCCTTTTGCTTTCCTGGCAATATGTCGGTCTTTATAAGTAGCATGTCACCCTCCCCAGGAGCACTTTGTGCTCGTCCTTCCTGTCATGGTTGCTGTTGTTTGGTTGGGGTTTGGGGGCAAAGTATATCATTTTCTTCTGCAGACGGATTTGTTCAGACAATCTCAGCTCTTATCCCCTGCTTTGCTCTGCCCCACCTAAGCCAATTTCCCTGTTGGCTCAACTTCCCTTCTTCGAACATCGAACGTATCTGAAATATCTCTGCTTTCATTTTCCTAACTCACTTTTGGATCCAGTTTGACATTTTCCTTTGAGGAAGTGTTTCAAGATTACATGTATTTCACTCTCTGGTTCTGCTTTTCTTTTCTTTTCTTTTCTTTTTAAATATTTTATTTATTCATTTGGCAGAGAGGCAGAGATCACAAGTAGGCAGAGAGGCAGGCGGAGGGAGAGGGAGAAGCAGGCTCCCCACCGAGCAGAGAGCCCGATGCGGGGCTCAATCCCAGGACCCTGAGACCATGACCTGAGCCGAAGGCAGAGACTTAACCCACGGAGCCACCCAGGCGCCCCTGCTTTTGTTTATTTTTTAGCCATCATGGATACTACATGATTCGGGCATTTGTGTCCTTAGGTAAGATCACGCACTGTATTTGTCTACCGTTCTGTGCTAAGGGTTTTCGTTGTATGCTTGGTACTTTCTGTCTCCCTACGCTATGGGGAGGGGCGTGAGGCCCTCGAGCTCTTGTCCATTGTCCAGGGCCACAGTGCTAGAGCTCTGTGGATGGAGGGATCACCATGGATGAAGACGCACCTGTGCCCATGAGCTCAGCCCCTTCTTTGAGTTCACACGGGCCACACTCAGGTATCTCCAAGGACCAAGCTCCTTCCTTAGTCTCTGAACCTTTGCAGGATCTTGAATTAAGAAAATTGCCTCCACTTATATAAGAACCCTCGTCTGGTCATTAGAACCTTCTATTCTTCGTGCTAAATCAGAGGAGATACACGTTTCAAAGGAGGGGTTACTGCAGAAGCAATGTGTGTGGAGGTGGGGGCCGTGGTGATGCGTGCACGTGGAAACAGATGCACAGCCTGGGCCTGGCCCGAGAGATCACTCCACGAGGACGACGGCAGGAAGGAGGAGGGTGGGAAGGAGCAGGTGTTCTGCAAATATTTGCATGAATGGCCATAGACGCCATCCCGTGATTCTCTCTCAGGTCCTACGCTGAGGCAACTCCATCAAAAGGACCTCTGACTGCTGGGGTGGGTGGGTAGTGGGGACCCTCCGGGCACAGAGCACAGGCCCGGTGAGCTCTCTTGTGACCACACTGCTCTGAGGTGGTTTTCCCCCGTCCGCTCATGAAAATCTGGGGGTGCCGCAGGGAGTTTATGCAAGCATGGGAACGGCCGTGCAGGGCTGTCCGCCGTATTTGGGTTTAAAACTGGCAGGTGGGCAGTAGCAAAAGAAACGGCGTCTCGCTCTGCAGAAAGCCGGCGGATTTCACGCTGCTGCGCTCCCGCTTTCCTCTAACCCCTGACAGCCCTTTCGCTCCGACTACAGCAAGACGGCAGCACGCACGTCGGCCTGTTGCTTTTCTGCCGCAGAAATGAATACAGAGTGGCTTTCCCTGGACAGCGTGGGTACGTGTCAGCCTTTGGACTGTCGCCGCGTCCAGCAGTCTCACAAGGCTGTGGTACGTGCGGCGCCACCAACGTCTCCGCCCCGTGATGACCGCGGCCCACGGGTCGGTCCCCCGCACCGCTCTGGCTTGGCAGCACGGGTGCCGTGGTCGGAGGAAGAGGGTCCGTGGCTCTGCAGACGCTCATCGGCTCCCGAGCGCCGGCCTCGCAGGCCACTGCGCCCTGCTGGCCGGAGCCGCGTGCGGTTTACGGGGAGCCTCCGCGTCCGTGTTCCGGGAAGGGCTGTCTTCTCCTCTGACGGGTCCATCGTGACGTGCACATTCGGTGTCCCCCAGTACTTCTGCACAGTGGCCGGATGGCGGGTGAAGGCTGCGACTTCAGCTGGCGGCTCTGTCAAAGACAGAGACGCCGCGGGGTGTACGTAAGGCGGAATTACGTTTCGTGACCGTTGTTTCTAGAAACAGGCATCGCTTTATCTAAGGAGAAAGCTTTCACGACACAGATATGTATTTAAAGCACCAGTAAGAGTCGTGGGGGGTGGGCAGTACGCAGAGGGAAGCAGTCCTATCCTGTGGGTGCCGGGATCCTGAAACCTTCCCGGGAGGGTGGGTTGAAGGGTCACTGTTGGGGGAGTCTGAATGCACTTGTCACCCAGTAGGGGAGTCGACTGGAGGTGCTCGTCTGGCTGACCACCGCTCGTGGAGGTTCGCTCCCAGGGGACGTGGAGGCCACCCACGGGTTTCCCCGGGGGCCGCGAGGAACCGCGAGGAACCGCTGTGGGTGGGTTTCTCGTTGAACCGGCTGACTCCCGGGGCTGGTGGAGACCCAGCCCGCGTGCGGCCTGTAGGGACAGAGGGACTGCTAGGAGAACCAGACAGGGCCCAGAAAAGAGGTGCCGAGGACGTGCCGGCTCTGTCTTTGTGTCACTGTGGCCGTCTGGCGTCAGGAGCCCCTCGGTGCCTCCGGCTTCTGTTCGTGCAGGAAAGGGCTTGTGACCTGTGGCCACCCCTCCCCCATACATCCGCGTGCTCGTGTCTACGTGTCGTTTCTGTGTTTCTGGAGACGCCCACTAGCTTCCCTCATGACCCATGATGGGGGACGAGAATCAGCTCAGTTCATTTCTTACCCTCATATGAGTATTTTTGAGGAAATGGTTGAAGACAAATTGTAGGTGTGATGAGGGTCACAGGACCGGGTGAACATGCCCAGCGGTGATGGTCTTGATGCTGGAGTGTGGTGGCCGACTGCCTGCTGACTTCTAGCCGCTGGCTGCTGCGCTGCCCGCAGATCTGAAACACAGGGCACTTGGGGTCGGGGAGAGAAGCTGGGGAGCTCTGCCTGTTCTCTAACTCTCTGAGACTTCCCACAACGTGGGTTAGCATTCCAAAGCCCTGATAAGTCCTGCTGTTCAGGAAGCCTCTCGTGAGTGTGACTCCGTATTTTCCCAGGATGTCTGGCTTTGGAAACGTTGTCAGGCAAGCTGCTCTGCTCTGCCGGCTGAGCTTGTTCCTTCCAACGTCCTGCAGAAAGTTTGGGCTGAGGAGCATTTCTGTGGTTGTGGAAGAGCCCCTTGAATGTATCTGCAGAAAATCCCTGCTGGTCCCCCGGCTATGGCCCCAACAGGCCCTGAGTGCTGGGCTCTCTCCTCACCCTGCTGACCGTGGACCCTCCTATGCATCCTGGGTGTTGGCAGGGCCCTGGCTTCTGCCTGCGGGGGGCCCCTCTCCCAGGGTGGGGGTCCCTCCAGGACGGGGGTCCCTCCAGGACTGCAGATCCTGGCTGAAGGGGGCGTCCGGGGGGCAGTATGTGGGGTAAAGACTCGGGTGGGCACCACAGCGGTGGGCTGAGTGAGGAGGAAAGTGGCACGGGGAGGGGCAGGCTGAGCACAGCAAGACAGACCCAGGGAGGCAGAGGCAGGTGTCCGAGGGCCCTCGGGAGCTGGCCGACTTGGACTCCATGTGCCCGGAGCGAGTCAGCACAGAAGGAAGGTGGCCTGGGGGGGCGTGGCGGGGCTGAAGGAGCCTGAGAAGGGGTGACCCGGTAGGTTGGAGCTGTGCCGGGGCCTGGCCTCAGGGCTCCTGCAGAGCAGGGCCCTGGTTGGGGGGGGGGCTGTCCTTTCCTGAGGGGACCCGTGTGCAGGGCCCGGCTCCACAAGCGGACACGGGAGTCGTGGATCCAGACCAGGAGGCCATCGCCCCACTGGCAGCCTCACGCCTGGTGTCAAGGTGAAAAATTAAAACTCACAGTGTGAAGAGGGTATGGCCTGGGTAGATGAGTGTAACGGGGAAGGCAGCAGGAGAAATACCGTCTGGAGGAAATGTGCTCTAGAACCGAGGGACATTCCGGAGGTGGAGTAAAGAGACCTTGGTGACGGATTGTGTCTCTGTGTAATTGTTGAAACCCAGTTTTGTTGTTTTGGTTTTTTGAACTGAGAGGAAGCTGCTGTGGTGACGTTGCTACTTCGCATGGAGGTGCCCCTCGGACGCTGTCCAGGGCGGGCATGGGAGGCGAGGGCTGGGGCCCGTGGGACTCTGCCTCGGGTGCTCAGCGACACTGGCCCAAGGCGTGAACAGGTGTGCAGTGCAGGACACATTCGTTTGGGGCATCTGCGCCGGGAGAGATGGCGAGGTACCGCTCTGGGACTCGGGCTGGGAGGTGCCAGGATGAGCCAGCTGACGGGGCTGGCCGCTGGGGTCTGCAGTTGCCCCCCAAAGATGCCTGGTGACCCCGGGGGTGAAGAGGTGGCTAAGACACTGTGGTGGATGAATGGCGGGGACAGGCAGACCTGGCCAGCCTGCGGCGTGGCTCCCTCGAGATCTGGCGGGGACGCTTTGTGGCCAGGATGCTCCGTGGCTGGGATGCTCTGTGGCCGGGACACTCTGGAGCCAGGACGTTCGTTCCGTGGCTGGGATGTGTCGTGGCTGGGATGCTCCATGACTGGGATGCTCTGTGGCCGGGATGCTCTGTGGCCGGGACACTCCGTGGCCTGGATGCTTCATGGCCCGGACACTCCATGGCCAGGGCCCACACTCTGCAGCTGGGGCAGCTCAACTTCTGTTCCGACAGGCTGTGTCTGTGGCCAAGCCCTTGCATACGGGCCTGGTTTTCTGCTCCACAATTCGATGCCAGCTGTCACCCTTCCCCTCTTCAACTTCAGTGCACTTGAGGCATCTGACCAAATATTATTTTGTTCTCCAGTCTCACAGCATATGGGTGCTTTTGAGGGTAGAAATAACCAATACCTTGTTTTTATAGCTAACTTGGAAAAGTTTGTAAGTAGACACAGCAGTGACAGGAGGCACAGGACGGCCACCCATTAGCAGTGGTCGGCAGGGAATGACGCATGACGCTAAGCCCGAGCACGAATGATCAGGAATAACTTTTGTTATGATGTATCCCAGAGTTTGGAAGTTATTAAAAATTATAATGCATTAAAATGTGCACCATTTGAAAACTGAGTTTCGAGGACCTGACTTAAAGCAATCCTGGAAGATGTGTAACAGCCAAACCTCGGTTAAAGGAGAAGCTCCCCACCCTGGAAACGTGGGTCCTGCCGTGTGTGGTCTCCGAGGCTTGCCCAGCGTCGAAGCGCGACAGTGCAAGTCCGTGTTCGCTGTTCGGGGAACACAATACCAGCCTCATGGAGGCGGCTGCTTGGTTCCTATTTTAGAAAATACAATCATGAGATGTTATTCACCACGCCTTACGTGACACCCCAGAACTTATTTGTCTTCTGATGGGGAGTTGGTACCCTGCAGCGGCCATCTCCCCGTCACCACTGGCCCCTTGCAACCACCATTCTGCTATGTTTCCACTGAGTCAGACTTTTTTTTAAGATTCCATATGTAAGTGATGCTATACAGTATTTGTCTTTTTCTGTCCGATGTATTTAATGTCACAGAATGCCCTTGGGTTTACCCAAGTCCCGGATGGCAAGATTTCCAGGATGTCCAGGTGGCTCCATCGGTGAAGCGTCTACCTTTAGGCTCAGGTCGTGATTCGAGTCTGTGTGGGATTCCCTGCTCGGGAGGAGCCTGCTTCCCCCTCTGCCACTCCTCCTGCTTGTTCTCTCTCTCTCTCTGACAAATAAATAAACAAAATCTTTAAACAAAAATAGCAGGATTTCCTTTTCTTTTTTTTTTAATATTTTGTCTTTAAGTAGTTTCTACACCTGATGTGGGGCTCAAGCCCATCACCCCGAGATCAAGGGTCCTGCACTCCCTGGACAGAGCTGGTTGTGAGCCTCTGCCGCCCTTCCTTTCCTACACCTGAATAATACCACAGGAGATCACATCTCTTCCCCTCTCCGTCCGTTGACAGACACGCGGGACGTTCCGTGCTGAGGCTAGTGCATGACGTGCATCGCGCACGGGCGGCAGGAGTCCCTGTTTCCATCAGATATATGCCCAGAAGTGGGACTGCTGGGTCACATGGTGGTTCCATTTAATTTTCGGAGGATCCTCCATACCGTTTGTATAGTGGCCACCCCAAATGCTATGGCTTCTTAAAATTAAGACTACAGCTCGAACCCGTGTCATGTTTTATTTTCACACTACGGTAAGTGTCTTCTCACCCATATTCAAACTCCAGATTAGCTTTCCGATGGACAAATAAGGTTCCTGTTGCCTGACCTTTTTCTGAGCTGGTGTGTCCTTCTGTTAACACATAACATATTCATTTAATATTGTGAACCCAAGTGTTTTACGTTGTAGGAGCTTGTTCCCCAGCATCGGGACCAAGTCCCCGAGTTCGGCAGTTATCAAACAACATGTGGGAAACCGTAAACTATTGAAAGGACGGATGGATTTAGAATTATGCCAGAAAACCAGATATTGTCACATTTGTAAGAACTTGCCCAATAGCACCCGTGGTGCCTGTTTGGGTGTCAGCAGGGGAGAGAGAGCGGGCATGAGAGGCGCTAACGGAGGGGTTGGCGTGGGTGAGCGTGGCGTGACAAGGCAGCAGAATCCTTCCCCACGCCTTTCACGTGGCGCTCAACTTTCCACGTCTTTTTCCCATTGGCGTAACCACGTTTTTTATGACGTTGGTATATATATTTTTAAAAATTTGGCCAATTTGGCATGTTCTTATGAAAAGCTAATTTCATATACCAGCATTTTCTGCAGAGGATAAGCCCTTGTAATTCAGTTTTTGGTCTGTTTCTTTAGTCTTTGAACTTTTGAGAGGCAGGGAATTGGTCTCTCACACGCGGGCAGATGCTGAGGCGGCTACGTGCGGCACTGGCTGTAGGTGGACTGGCTCGCCGACATGCCTCCGTCCCCAGTGTGCTTCTGACCCTGTCGCCGCTCGGTTCGCAGAGAGCCGGTTGGGCCCACACGCGCGCACCAAGTCACATCAGAGGCCACCGCTTGCCTGACTGAGACGCGCCTCCGTAGTCACCTGAGACGTCAGCGCACCGTCTTCCACTTTGTTGTTGGCTTTTGCTGTCTCCGTTGGCTTTGACCATGTCCTCTGCCTCAGGTCGTGGCTGGAAACCTCAGCGCGGAATGTGTGATACGAAATAGTGTGAGGTACATAACGTACACACGTGTTTTGGACGTTCTTTGCATTTTCGTGTTTGATTAAGAGCGGAGCCATCTAAAAACGTGTTGTAATTGCTGCAAAAGTAACTAATCGCTCCCCCTCGCGGGGCCCTTTCCGGGGCTCGATCCGCACGGTCGCCTGTGCAGTGCGCCCACGGTCCGCGTGCACAACTCCGCACACACGCCTGCAAATTCTAGCTTCTTGCTGGGAACCGTCATTATAATTCATCCCAGAATTAGTTGGGATTGTTCTCCTCCAGGTCACGTGGCGCTGGAGTGTATCGGCCCCTCATATTCCCTGTTAAACACACATTGTAGTCATATCAATGCAGAGAGATAATTTAGTTGCTATTATTTTGTCACAATGCACCAATTTCAAGGAGAATTAACACGATATCACATTGTGATTTTTAAAAAACTCCACCAAACCTTAAATGTGTTTGTGCAAAGAATCAGCCAGGGCATTTTTTGAACGGCTGTTTCTGGGCTTGTTTTGCTAACAGCCCGGCTTTCTCTCTCCCGTGTCTTACTTTCGGGGAGCCAGTGTTAATCACCGTGCCACATTCATGGCGGGAGCGCGAGACTCGCCCGTGGCCTGGCCCAGGGGGGCCCCCCGGAGATGCTCCTGCCCTCCTGCAAAGGGCCAGGGCGCAACAACCAAGGGGAGATGATCTCTAGAGGTTTCTTCTCGCTGGATGGCCGTGTTTCCTGCACTCGGGGTAGATCAGGACGTGTGTGCCTTTCATTCCATAAACTGTCTCCGAGAGTTCAAAGGTCCCAGGCCAGATGTCTTTCTCATAACCCTCATGGCACGATTCCTTTGTGGAGAAATCTTCCCAAAATCCCGAGAGAAAGGTTGACGTAGGGGGGCTTTGCTTTCTGTGAGGTGCGTCCTGAGAATCTGAGTTGCCCTGTGTCACATGTCAACATCACTAGGTTCCCAGGGTTTGCCGGCCTTGGGAGTGGCCCTGGTCTCCTGGTCCCCTGGACAGTGCGTGTGGCCACGGCCAGAGAGTTGCCGCCTAGAAGGCCCCACGATGGAGGAATGAGCTGAGAAGGTAAACGGTTCTCTGTTGATCGGAACACAAATGGTTAATCTGCTTGGAACTAGTTGGACAAAGCTGGTTTTATTCTATATTCTACGACTTTCTTGAGAGATCAAAAGCACGTTTATCCTTGGTTGTCGTGAGCTCATTGTAAGAGTAAATACACAATCTTCGTGTTATCGGAAAAGGCTAATGTACGCGTTGCCACATTTGACCCAGATGTTACTTATGAGAGCAAACGAGGGTCAACCTGGGTGACTTTTCCGCCTTCAGGTGTGTGCTGAGTGGACATGGACATACAGCAAATGACCCCACTTTCCAGGGTCTGTCAGGGTCTGCACTGACCACAGGTGCACACGGGTGCTTCTTTTCTGACCCCCATCAGGTCAGGACTCCCCGCTTGGGGGTGACAGGTGCGAAGTCTGCCCTGCGCGTCACCCCCGTCCAGGGAGGGTGACCTGAATTCACCCGTGGGAGTTTTGTTTAAACTTTTCCTTTGAGGGTCGCTGGGCTCTGTTGTCTGGAGAAAAGCAAGCCTGAGTGGGGGTGGGTGCCGAGGATCCCCTGTTGCTCTGTGCTCAGCCAATGGTGGCCCAACGCGAGATTTGGGGCTGGGTCTTCAGCTGGAGGAGAGTGGAATTACTGTGATTTAATGTGGGGCGTCAGTAAGCCCAGAGGAGCCTGTGGCCTGGGCGAGCACGTTCCTTGCTGTGCCCGCCTACTGAATGGAGCGGGGACAATGCTCCTGTCTCCTGAATTGTCCCAGGCCGACTGCTGTGCCTGTGGGGGTGGAGGTGCTGGGGCCCAGGCGGGTTACTTGCCCAGCACAGGCCTTCGGTAGCCCCTGTGGGCAGTCCCGGGGCGGGGGCGCTTGTTCCTGCCTGACTGGTCCTTCTATGAGCACATGTGCCGGTCCAGCAATCCCAGCCAATGGGCACCTGAGTGCAAGCGATGCTTTTCCTAAGTCAGACTGAATATTGAGTCAGGCGAGGACAGCGATGCCGGCCCCGAGCTGAGAGTTCTGCGGTAGCTTGGAGAGAGCTCCGAATGCTGGTCCCCTTCCTGGGAGCTCCTTCCATGCACTCATGGACACACGTTGTCTCGAGGCTCCCGCTCTCTGTCGTGCTGGAGCTCAGCCCTTTGGGCCAGACCCCCCTCCCCTGACATTCACAGAAGGACGTCCAGCTGCTGACAGTGTGTCCGTGTTCTGACCGAGCCTGTCGCACCCACTGCTGGCCCCCAGATTGGGAGGAAACGGGCATCGTCCCAAAGAAGCAGGTGGGGAGGAGCGAGGGCAGCCAGTGAGCAGAAGAAACATGACCCCACGTCGCCCACAGCCATGGCCTCTTTGTCTCTTTTTAGGTCCACAGTGTGGCCCGAGCTTGCTGTCACCAGGCCGTGTTGCCTCTGCCGCTGGGCAGGCCCTGCGCCCAGGCCTGGAGTTGCTGTCGCGGGCGTCCCCACTTGGTGACAGCTTGCAAACCTCACCAGGTCTCTGTGCCGGGAGCGCCTCGCCACTCACAGGCGGCTGGAGACTTCCGACGTCAATGTGTTACTTTTAGGGAGTAACAGCCAAACCATGACCACAGAGCGAGCGCCAGCGTCCCGTGCTGTGTGACAGCCAAACAGCCCCAGCACGTCTTACGGTGACAATCTGATCCTTTAGGGGACCCAGGCAGCACCCGACCCGCAGTGTGTCCCCAGGACGCTGGCCACACAGAGGAAGGGGTCGGGCCTCCAGATTTACCAAATTCAGGGCTGCCGGCGAGCGAGCTACGTCTGCAGCCTCTCGTCTTGTCTGCTCTGTCTTCTGCTACGGCAGGCTTCCCCGAAAGCACACAAGCTCTCCGGTCTCTCCAGCGCCGGCGTCTTGGGGCTGTGGTGTGTGGAAGAACCAAGCCAGGCAACCGGACCTCCCAGGTCGCCGCGGAAAGGCGTACAGCACACATTGTAAGTGTCGACTTGACTCTTAACTAAACAGCTTCTCCCCTGGGATTTCTAGTCACTGGTTTGGGTAAGTGGGCTGCGTCATGACTGGGCATGTCCCTCCAGGCTGAGAGCTGGCACCTGCTTGCTGGAGGCTTATAGCGGCGGCGGCAGCGGCGGTGGGGTGCGGGGGACGACATTTTCGTCCCCCTGAGCTCACGGTTACAGCGTCGATGGTGTCATAACTCGCCCGTGAGCCGCGCATGTCTGTGAGCACGTAGTGGGGTCCTTCCGGGGCCTCGGGGCAGCTCTGTACCTGGGGCCCAGCCTGGCCGCCCAGAAGCCCAGAGACGGAGGGGCCAGGGCCCTGCTGCGTGGCACACGTAGGCACCAATTTTAGGAGAAATTCCTGGAAGCAGCAAGTGATTTACATTTTTTCAAAAAACATATTTTCGTTTCCAACTTTGTCTTTTCCTTGTAAGCTTGAGAAGGTTGCACACATCTTAGTATTTCACTGGATACAAGTTCCGGGACACTGGGGAGGGAGTAGCCAGATGTCAATTACCACTGCGTGTAGACATCACATTTCTGGTCGTACTGTATTTGGGAATGCTACAGAGCTTTCTTTTTTCTTTTTCTTTTCTTTTCTTTCTTTCTTTTTTTAATAGGAAAAACAACGTGATCAGATTCCCACCTGGTCACAAGGACTCTGCTGTGCCCTTCTCAGTTAGCAAAGTTCCTCTGTGTTTTGAACAGCCAGGGTTTCACAGCCGTGCGTCCCGCAGTCTAAGAATACGAAATCCTGGGGAGAGGTCTGTGAGGGATTACTGGGGACGACAGCCAACGACTCGGTTTTGATGTGCAAACGCAGGATTCCGTATGTAGCGCGCTGAGCTGCGGTTGAGGAACTCAGTGATTTCTTACCTGGGGCAAAGTTTTTCAATAACGGGACAGATGATGTGCACGCAGGGACCCGTGGACACGAGTGACCGTGTCATGTGTCTCTCATGGGCACCACCTGTTCCTGCCGGGACTGTTGGCCCTGCACAGCCGGGGGACACTGGTCACCAGGCTGTGACTGAGCAGCCACCAGGCTGGGGCATTGAGGGTGCCGGGGCTGTGTCTGGTCCCTCCGTGTGACCGGAAAACCAGATCACCAAGGAGTGGTGACAGTTACTCACAAAGACGGAAAAAGTAATGAACAATAATGGGGCCGATGTCGATCAGGAGGAGCGGAAACAGGCCCCTGCACAGGAAACTGTGTCCGTGCAGGGGTGAAGCTGGCTGGCGCGGGCAGGGAGCCACTGAAGGTGCTTCCTGATTGTTCACATGCCACGAGGATTCGCCCACGCTGTGTTCCGCCATGTCCACGTGGCAATGGGATGTGCGACGGGGCAGGCGTCACGTTGTAGTAAGTTCACGTTTCCGCAGAGCTGACTTTTCACAAAGCTGTTTACACGGGGCCGGTTCCATACACGCGTCGTGTGACCATGTGAGACCGTGTGTGTCACGGATGGGATGACGAGTCATGCACGCCAATCTCCCGACTCGGGGTTTCTGTGCCGTCTGTGGCAGCGGCCACCATTCTGAGAATCAGATGGGATCTCCGCCCACCTGGCCCCGCCATGGGCAGTGCCGCTTCCCCACCGTCAGCTGTGGCTCGGGTGACCCTCCACCGGGAACGCTGCGTGCGGGACGCCGGCGCCCGGCCCCGGTGACAGCAGAGCAGAATGAAATCCAGGCTGGGTCAGAAGCAGCCTCTTCCTCTCAGTCCCCACCTTTCTTCACCTCGAGTCCCGGGGCCTAGACTCGTCACCTGTCCTCCAGTGTGACCCCCGCCTCTGCGCGTGATGTCACTGACCTCCGCCGGCAAGGCCGAGCCGTCCGTTTGCCCCGCACTCCAGGTGAGGATGTTTACAGCGAAACCGTTCCTGCCACACCGCACGGATGATGGTGTTTGCCCAGGTATGAGGAATGTGACCGAAGGCAAATGCACCTCCTGGCAGAGGCTGTGTGTGCTCGAGGGCCATGCCGTCGTGAGGTCAGGCCGCTGTTCCGGGTTACCGTCCAGGAAAGTGCGCGAGCATAGTGAGAGGCCCGCAAGCGCACTAAAGGCGAAATCGTCCTCTCCGTCTGCCCTCACGTTGTGCCTCCCGTCCTCTGGCGTGTGCGCAGCTGACGAGAACGACGGACGGATCACCGACTATTACTTCCCGTTTCATAATTCAGCCGTGTGCGCCAAGGGACAAAAACAGGGTTTTATAGGTGGCGCTGAATTTAGTGCTTTTCCTATAAAATAATTTCCACGGCTTCAGCTTCAGGCTCCCTTCTGTGATGTAGGCGACTGGATCCAGAATACATTCCGGGACGTCCGTGGAACGCGCCCTCCTCGTGGGCCGCAGAGCGCTCCTAGCAAGGTTCCAGCCCCGCGTTCCGTTCGGCGCCCGCGGCCCCTGCCCAGCGGCCTCCCCTCCGCCGTCCTCCACACGCTGCTCAGGTGCCTTTTCATCACGGGGACGCCGGCTTCTGTGGCTGGGATGGCAACTGTCCGTGTCCCCATACTGCGCGCGTGGGCCTCAGGTTGTCCGCGGGATGGCCCTCACGACACGGCTGTGAGCCACGGGCCCTCCTCCCGTCCTCCCTCCCCCACCGCCCTCCCGCCCTCTCCTCGCCCCTCCCCCTTCCTCTCCCTCACTGTCCTTCTCTTTTCCTCTTTTTGTTCTTCCTTATTGCTGAAATTCTGTGTAATGCAAGGATCACTGACTATAATAAAAAAATCACCAGTACGAAGTTAAAGGCAACACATTTGTTTTAATTTTTATCCATAGCTGAGAGATGGTGAGTGAGAAAACAATGAGTGGCTTCAATTAATACAAAAGGAATTTTATCCTCCCAAGATGAATATACAAATAAATATGAAGAAAATAAAATATGAGGAACACTTAGACTCAATATTCAAATGACCCAGAGTGATTATATTTCCATCAATACTTTAATCTGTGATTTGAAGTGCAATTATTTTCATATGGTCAGTTTTGTGTCTGCCTTTGCTGTTTGGGAAGTGATGTAAACAGTCGGCATCCAAGGCGGTCAGAGGTCTCCGCCTGGAATAGTACGTGTCGTTCCTGTATGAGAGGCTGAAGGAGTGCAGGCGTGTTCTGCAAGAGACGCCCTCGTCCGTCCCAGACACACGCGCATCGCTCGGTTTATCTTCATGGCTGGGGGTCGCTCCTATACCCCTGGCTTCTGCGCCAAGAGGAGAGATTGAGTGACTAACGGCTCCCCGTCAGGCCAGCCTGAACCTTGCTCTGGGGCTCTGCTTCGTTCTACTTGTTAAAGAAAAAATCCTCAGCAACAATGTTATTAATGTGATAAAAAGAAATACTTGTTAATAACCAGATAATTTCAAGAACGTGGGTTCATCCATCTGTTAATCTCGGTTGTGATTAAGGAGGAAATCCTAATGCCCATTATTTCTAATGACAAGACCAAGCAGGCTTAAAGCATTAGCCGGCGGAGGCCGCACGGAGACGCGGTGGAGGATATCAGCTATCGCAGCCGCACTGAGGGGCTGCTCCGATCCCCACAACAGCAGTGATACAAAAGAATTACACCCTCACTAAAGTCTATTTCCTCGTATAATCACACAAAATGATTTTTCTTAAATATGATAATAAATCACAGCAAAAAATCAATGTGGCAGGGCCCAACTGCTATGGCCTGATAACGCATCAATCAATATTTAGTATTTAGATTTTAATTAATACATAGCCGTGCAGAGGCTTTTTAAGAGAGAAATATTATCTCAGATAAAAAATCCAGCACTGTTAGCATGCAAAAGTCGTTGCTCATATCCGTCACTGATCAATCCGCTGGCCTTGTGATTAAAAGGCCTGGAAAATATCAGACAAGAGGGTAAAACAGATTGAACCGAGAGGAGAATGTTGTAGGCATCTCCATCCGGGAAGCTCCGTCCCAGGGCGCAGGGAGAGCGAGCACGTCCGTCTGGGCTACCCGCAGGGCGAGCGACCCCCTCCTGCAGGCGCACGACGCGTGGGACCCAGGGACCCAGTTGCCGCCTTGAAACCCCGGAGCTCCCACGTCCCGCGCCCGGCCGCTGCCGTCACTCTCCTTGTCTTGCTGATTGCAGTTTGGGGTGAAAGCTTCTCTCGGAGATGAAGAGTTTTCAGACGGTCTAATGGTGGTGGGTCCGTGTCGGCCTTAGTCGTACTTTCAATTTCCTACGTTTCCCTCGACGTGTGAACAACACAGACTGTCAAAACCGAGACTGTGAGATGCAGAGACTTTCCTTCCCAAAGCTCTAAGGGGAGCAGTCCCTTCCCGAAGTTCTGTTTACAACCTGTGCTTCCTGCGGCCGCCACCGCCGCCCTTCCTTGCCCCGTCCTCTAGGGTTCTCTGCACTGCCGGCTTGCGAAGCCCACGCCTGAGGACGCCACGGCTCTCTGGCTGCCCTGGACCCTCGGGGCTCACCAGGCTCTCCAGCAAGCGGATGCAGCAGCTCACGCAAAACACAGGCGGGCGGGGAAGCGGGCGCACGCTTTTCTGGGGCTTCTTGGAGAATCTGAGAAGATACTAGCTTGCCCTTTGGGAAGGACCTAACGTGGCTTTTTATGGTATTCTTATTTATTTGTCTATTCATTCATTCATCTATTTAATTTTTTGAGAGAGGGAGAGAGTGAGCGAGAGAGAGAGATGCTCACCCGCGGGAGGGGAAGGGCAGAGGGAGGCGAAGAGAGCCCCAGGCAGACTCCAAGCCAGTGCGGAGCCCAATGCGGGGCTCGATCTCACGTCCCTGAGATCATGACCAGAGCCGAAATCGAGAGTTGGACGCTTACCTGACTGAGCCCCGCAGGCGCCCCTACATTTTTCTGTTAAATCAGTTCCCTCGCTGGGTGTCCTGTCCCTTGTTCTCGGCGCATTATTCCATTTGATTTCTCTCCCCCCCCCCCAGACGGCGATGTGTAACCTTCCGCTGAATCTTTCTCTATACAGCGTTCTTTGGACAGACCTGTCTATGCAGCAAGTCCAAAGCCTGGACATTTTGCCCTTGTGGGCAGCTTGGATGGTGTTGAGAGAAGAGCCAGCCTCCAAGTCGTCCCCCTCCCTGATGTCTTAGAGAGGGCCCGTTCCTTGTCTGGGTTGTGTCCTAGCTACCCATAGTTCCCTGTCGAGTTTGGTGCCAGCCGGAGAGACTGATACGTGGAAGGTGACTGCGGTGTCCGTCTTACAGGGGGTGGACAGACGGCGAGGCACCAGAGGAAATTCGGTAGGACCGCCGGGGGTGGGGGTTGCATCTCTCTGACACCCAAGCAGAGTCTACCCATGAAGCTGTATTTTGAGGATTTTAGCAAGATGGCGGCTCAGGAGTGAGAACGCGTCCACTCTCCTCAGCTGAGAGCAGTTTCTTCAAGCTATAGGCTCCTGGTGAGGCACAGATGAACCAAACAGACGTAGGGAAAGGTGTCTGGAGACTCTTATGTCCCTGGGGGCATGGGACAATTCAGAGTTTCCGGGTCTTTTCTGAACACCGGCCTTTGCTTTGGGAACTAAGAGACCCTATTCTATGTTAAGGTCAATAACCATGAACAAATTAAATTTTCTTTTAGTAGAAGTTAATGGGATTGTCATCTGGGGGTGGAGGGGGTCATGGGGGAAATCGTGGGTTCAGGGACCGCCAATAGCTCTAACCCTCAGGTTTCCACCAAAGTCCCAGTGGAGTCTTCCGAAGTGCGGACGTGGCCAAGATAGGGTCACTGGGGAAGGAGCACGGACACCAGCTTTATGCTCACTAGGAAAAAGCTGGGTCATTGAGGAATTAGGGGATGATTAGGTTTTCACTTACTAGAGCCATATGGTATCAAATGCCAACCACATCCCACATTTTGACCTAATAATTCCACCTCTAGGACTTTATTCTAAGAAAATAATCAGAGAGCCATAGATATTGACATGTCAGGAGACGCACTGCAGCAAAGCAGCTGGCGAGCCTACAGCAACGAGACACGTAGGCTCATGAAGTTGTCCCCGTGCCTCCGTGTGGAGTACGGCCCCGAGGGACACGGGCGTTCAGAATATTTAGACACCACAGAGGAGGATCTTAATTCTGTTAAAAATGAGAGAATGAGGGGCGCCTGGGTGGCTCAGTGGGTTAAGCCTCTGCCTTCAGCTCAGGTCATGATCTCAGGGTCCTGGGATCGAGCCCCGCATCGAGCTCTCTGCTCAGCGGGGAGCCTGCTTCTCCCTGACCCTCTCTCTCTGCCTCTCTGCCTACTTGTGATCTCTCTCCCTGTTAAATAAATAATTAATAAAAAATCTAAAAAAAAAAACCTTCTAAAAAAATGAGAGAATGAGAACACCCTGAAACATTAAAAAATTTTCATCTAGACGTTTTGGATGTGGCGTCATGCTTTATTGGAAGCGGAGAGGCAGAAGTGGTCTCGGAGGCCGTGCCAGCCGGCGACGGCGTTTCCCGCAGCGCTCTCCCCTTCCCACGTGGGGCGCTGCGGCCTCCGGGTCGACCCGAGCCGTTTCTCTTGCTGGTGTCCCACAGTTTCCCAGCCCCATCATCAGAGGGACCTCGCTGACCCAGGCGAGCCCCGCAGGCCAGGGGAGGCTGGCGCGCGCACAGACTGGGCGAGTTCCAAACCGAAGACAACGCCCCCTAGCTCTGTCCTTACGCCAGCCTGACCTTCGTCAGGGCTCCCGAGCGCCTCTCATGGCCTGACGAAGGGGGTCGTTTGCAGAAAGGCCTGTAGGCATCCAGAACATCACGGAGGGGTGGAATGACTCTGTGTTAGAAATGGCCTCTTCTTCTTGTTCTTTTTCTTTCTTGTTTTTTTTTTTTTGCAATGGTCGGATCAAAATAAATTCATATACCGAGAATGAGTACATCTTTACAAATATTAAGCAATGGAAGGAAGCATATTTATTTCCAAAATAAAACCGGCAATCCCATCCACGAGGTTTATAAAAACAGCCATTTTAGCATAAGTTTCCAAATGTGATCTGGGAGGGGTTTATGACGTCATTATCAAACTAACTTGTTAATAGCGGTGGAGCCCGAAGGTCTGCGGGACCGTCGATAACCGTGTCCGACGGCGATGCAGATCCTGTCCCTGCATGCCCGCCTCCCTGTCCGTGGAGTGGACGGCAGCCCGCTCTTACCAGGAATTCCTTCCTTTCCTGGAACAGGAAAACCACCCTTTAGGAAGTGTGAGCCCTGGAATCCAGGCTCTCGGGCCCCGGTGCGTGGAGTTCCGCGGGACGTGCTGAGTAAATGCTGGGGAACCAGATTATTTCGATTTCAGGCTTCTCTATGGCCACACCGTGTTCCCGACTGAGCACAGCTGGAGAGAGGTCTGTGAACGCACAAATGTAACACGGGCGACTTCTTTTTTCCTTCTCCAGGGGAGACAGAGAACGTTTTGTGTCATTTACGTCCAAGTCCGCTTCCACAACGGGCAGCCACTGTCGTCTGTGGCGTGGGGTGGTCGTGGTGGGGCTCTCCGCGTGACGCTTCATGGGACCAGCCCTCTGGGGCACGTGGGTGCCATTCCCCTCCTGCCGCCTTTGGGGGGTACACAAAGGCAGCGCTGCTGGAGAGTTCTGGTGGAAACGTGGCTCTGGGAGGACTTTTCTCGCTCCTTTTACACCAGGACACAGAGAAGAACCACGCTGGCCGGGTCGAGGTGTCTTCAGGGTTTCCCCTCCTGTCCTGTGAGGCCACTGTGCAGCCGGCAGCAGCCACTGAGTGTCACGTCGCTTATGCGCACCTCTGCCCTTCACAGGTATATATGTGTTTTTTAAAGACTTTATTTACTTATTCGACAGATAGATCACAAGTGGGCAGAGAGGCAGGCAGAGAGAGAGGGGGAAGCAGGCTCCCCACTGAGCAGAGAGCCCGATGCGGGGCTCGATCCCAGGACCCTGACACCATGACCTGAGCTGAAGGCAGAGGCTTAACCCACTGAGCCACCCAGGTGCCCCCACAGGTACATTTTAAAATCATACTTTTCCCCCAACTATTCAATGTTTCCTGATTTAGAAGTTAGACAATAAGATTATAATCGTTGGGAGTATTAATTATTAATTGACTTTTAATAAGCTGGCTGTAAGAATCTGTCTGAGGAAAAGCCTCAGGCTGGGTTCCGAAGCCGGGGAGACCCGGCACTGCCAAGGCCGGGCGCCGTCAGTCGGTGCAGAGGCTGGAGCCTCCGTGGTCCACCACCGGAGAGCGCAACCTGTGCTGGGGCAGCGGTGGGAACGCTTGCAGACCTGGGCTTCTGGGCTGGAGCTTTTCCTTCCCGGGTCCTGACACGCGTGTGTGCCTACGACTCACATTTACACAGACGAGCGCGTGACCTGTTCCTGAGCCCGACGGGAGGGTCTATGGTAGCATGCTCTGGGGGGCGACGGTGGCATAGAACGTGGCAAAGGAGCGAATAGGCAAGTTGGACTCAGGTCTCCGATGTGTCTAGAGAGGACGGTTCTCTTTCTAATGGAAGGTGAGAAAGGGGACCGCAGGCGCAGAGACGGTGACGAGAGAGCAGCCCCAGTCAAGCTCCTCGGGCGCTGAAGGAGGGTGTGCTTCTCCTTCCCTCTGTCTTCCTCAGACATCGGGGGGAGCTGCTTCTGCTGCACAGGCTGTGTGTTGCTCAGAGAGTGACTCAGGGCCACAGGGAGGAGAGTTGAACCTTGGAGGGCCTGGAAATGCCCTGTGCTGCAGACTGAGCCTTCGGGGGCCCCAGGGAGTCGGCTTCGGATAAGACGGTGGCAGCGGGGACAGGGGTCTGCCCATCACTGTCCTCCGACTCAGAGGAGAAGCTCCCCTGCAGAGGACCTAGGGGTCCCCAGGGCCCGGGCAGGTGCGTGTTTACAGCCAAAATCTGTGCACTCCTGTCCTTGCCCTGGCTGCTGAGAGTGCAGAGGGAAAGGTTCCAGACTCTGCAGGGAGTATGTGTGTGATGTGTGCACATGCGTGTGCATGTGTGACGTGTGTGTGACGGGTGTGGTGGTGTGTGTAATGTGTGTGCAGGCATGTGCCGTGTGCATGTGACATGTGTGATGTGTGTGCACATGTGTGATGTGTGCGGTAAGCACATGCCACCGCAGCCAGGTGCCCCACACAGACCCGCTCCCCTCTGGTGCACAGCTCCCGCCTGCGCCTGCGGGCAGGCTTCCGTTGGGTGGGCCCACACGGACCAGCGCGGGCTCAGAGAGCCGCTGAGCTCGATGTGCACCAGCCTGGCTTCTTCTGGCCTCTGTGGCCTTCCTGGGAGGTGCCACCAGTTTGGGGGCGATGGCTCCCTCTGCGGGCGCTGGCTCACAGAGCTAACTCTGGAAAGGGCGAGTATCCTGTTGAGGCTATCAGCTGGGGGAACCCTCGGGTTCAGGGCTCCTCTCTCTGAGCTAGTTTGGGGGCCACCTTCCGGACTTGGAAATGCGCATGTGGATTTGGGATGGACTTTGTCCCGCGGATCTGTCCCGTGCTCCCGCAGTTTCTGGCTGCTGTCCCGCTGTCTCCCTGCAGCTGGCCTGGGCGGGTGGACGGGCCGGCGGACGGGCCGGCGGACGCGCGCCCTGACGCCTCCTGCTTTGCTCCGAAGGTCGGTGTGAGCTTTTAGTGCGTTTCCAACGGGGCCGCGCGTCAGTGACTTCACAAGGGTCACGGGTTTTGATGGGAGCGCTGGGCTCCCAGCAGCGAGCTGCGGTCTCTCGGCTGTCCTCGCAGGTGGCGTGCACACTCAGTCTCTGACTGCGGCCCCGGACTCCAGCTCAGATGACTTGTACTGGAGCCAGGGGAAGGCTGGTTTCCACGCTGGTAATTGTTCGTGAAGGGCTGTGTAATCCATGTCTTTTCATAATCTGGTGTCTTAGGAATATGTACACTGAATGTTTGTCTATCTAGATGGAAAATCGTCTGTGAGGTGAAAAGCATATCGTATTTCAGTGTTTATGGTGCATGCCTGCGTGTGTGTGCGTGCGAGTATGTGTGTGTTTGCACACAAAGGGGAAGAAAACACAATGTGGGAGCACGTGTCCATCTGAGATGCTCGCGGCCTGCGTTGATGCTTTGATACCAAGGTTACCGGGGCCGTTTGCAGACAAGACCCGAGGCTTCCTTAGGGCAAGCCCATGGCCTTCTGTGCCCCCAACCCCGCATGTCTGCGGCCCCTGCACGGTCCGCCGCGCTTGGGACACACACATGCTGCTGCCTGTGTGTTCCCGAGCACCCGCGGCCTGTGGCTCCGTGGGATGGCTGCCCCGCCGGCAGCCCCTCCCCCGGGCACATGTCCACACCGGAGACGGAGGCTCCCAGACGCGGGCGGGTATGCTCATTCCCGGGTACTCAGAACGCAGAGAAAGCCACGCTGCCGGCTGCCGGACGCCAGAGGATGGGGCTGTTCTTTTCTGTGGGCGCAGGCAGAGCCGGTGGGAAGTTTTGATCACTTTAATTTACTATTTCCAGATGCCTGCCGTGCTCGGCCGGCACCTTCATCAAGCGCTGTGAGGCGGTATTGATTTTTTTATTTTCTATGTAGGATAAGAAGACAGAGAGTTAGGGCAGGAGTGAATGAACAACTTTCCTCGGACACCGCCACTCTCCGGCTTATTCCCTCTGTCGTCTGTGCTTCTGGTGACGTCCCGGGCGTCAGGGCCGCTTGCGGCCATCAGTTGACTGAGCTGCAGTGGGAGCGCTGGGGGGAGGGGCGGGGAAGGATGGAAACGGCGGCCGAGGCAGCAGCCGCAGCAGCCACGGGAGCCGAGGCCCATCCGGAGAAGGTCGATCCGGCAGCCCCGGCCCTGCGGGCCACGCCCGACCCTCGCCACGGGTACCGCGAACAGTGGCTGCGGGGCCCGAGAGTCAACGCCGTTGTCTCAGGATTTCCTTTCTGAATCTAAGAAACAAACACACCCAAAATGACAACAAAACACGCAGGCTCCCCACCACACCCCGAGAGGTTAAACCCTTCTTCCTTTCCTACTCGCGATGGGATGGTGCGAACCCACGCATCTGTGGACGCTGTCCCGGGTGTGGACGCTGTCCCCGGTGGGAGCACTGTTCCTGGGTGTGGACACTGTCCTTGTCTGCTGTGGGCCTGGGGGCAGGTCAGGCCATGCTGGGGGCCTGGCACACACACGGAATCCTTCGAGGAGCCTGTGGTCCCACACTCCTGGTTACTGGAAAGCCCCTTTCAACATCCAGACTTCTGGTGAGCAGAATGAAGGGTGACAAAATGTAGAAGCTAACGTAGGTTATTTTCGTGATCTGATGTCTCCCGCATTACGGTGGAAACGGGGAAAATGGCGTGAGGAACAGACTCCTGGAGTCGGCTGTCAGGTGTCCTGCTCTGCAGCCCACAGCTGTGCTGATGCTTCGTCCAGTGAAGGGGTCACTCACCCTGTGCCTGCTTTCTCCGCCGTGGGGGACACGCTGATGACACGGCGGTCTACGCGGGCTCTGACAGGAGCGCGGGCTGCCCCTCTGGGCTTTGGTCCTCCACCATCCTGCTTCTGGCTCTCAGAAGCTCCTGGAACATCCGGGACTGACACTTGTCCTTGCTTACTGTCCTGGCGTGAGGACGCGGCTTAGCGAGGACCAAACCGCACTTGAAAGACGGTGCTGCGGTTCCTGTGAAAATAGCCTCGGAGCCACAGCGGAGCAACACGGAAGTCTGGCTTTTCAGATGGTGAGATGGGGCGGGGGGAGGCCGGCGGAGGGCCGTCCGCACCGTCCAGAGCGGGGTCAAACCCCACCGCTCCCGGGCGCCGCACGGCCTCCTGAGACACCTCAGTGTGACCGGTGAGGACAGCAGCTCACGGGCGCAACGGCTGTCTGGGCCTGGAGGGTCCTGAAAATCAGAGACGGTGACACAGTCATGAGTCGGTGCCACCGTGATTTCGTTGTCACAGAGGGAGTGACGGGGTCTCACAACATTTAAGTCCGGCGCATAGTGGAGTAGTGGAAGAGCCTTTGAAAACAGGACGAAGAAAGCATTTTTTTAAACACACGCATTTCTCTCGTTTTTAAATTTTCATAGTTTAAGAGCGATTCCAATCCCAGCCGCAAAGTGACAGCGGTCTGCGTGGCATCAGTCGACTTTCAGAAAACCGGATCGTGCTCCTGTGGGATGCTGTTCCAGCATATGCTGCCCACGGACACCCGCACGCCAAGCGCTAGGGTTTTTACAGTAGTTTTGTTATCAACAGAGGAGTAATGCTTGGAGGGTGCGTGCGCACGTGAACACACGCACACGGACACACACGCGGGCACGCACACATGCCTGCCCACACACGTGCACACTCCCGCGCACACCCGCATGCATGCGGACACACGTGCACGCACTCACATGTGCACACGAGCACACACAGAATCATCTGGGAGACGAAGCTCTAATGCTTGTTCTCTTTCTGGCGCAGCAAGTTCTGACTTCTGACTCCACGTTCACGTTCCGAGCTGCGTCTGTGCGGGCAGGGCGGCATCGGGGCACGCGCTTGACGGCCCGCCAGCATTCTTGTCGGTGTGCGGTTTGTCGTGCGGTCACTTGCGGTGTGACTCTCCCAGAGCAGGGGTCTGGGGGGTATTTACTACGTCAGTGGATGGAGGGGAACGGAGTGTGAAAATAATTTGTAAAATCAGAATGTAACAGTCCCCCCAAAAAGGGTTTTGGTTAAATACAAAGTTGAATCAGAAGTGGCATAAATGAAACTTTAAATTAGGCCTGATGTTAAAATGCTTGTGGCCGAATGCAGTGGTCAACCCCAGGCATCGTATCCATAAGCTCCTGAAACTTCAAGTCTAATAATGTAATTTGATGCTTAAAAAAACCAAACCAAAACAAAACTTTTATCCCAAGGCTCTACTTCCTCTGTTAAAACCAATGAAAGGGACCTGTTACTGACCAAGTAGTTCCTGGTGTTAACTCACAGTAGACATATATATGGAGAAAGGCCTGACTTGGTTGGAGTGAAGTTTCAGTTAAATAAAATTGATACGTGACTTTAGAAAATGGGGTTTGCCAAAGCTTTTATTTTGCAAAGAGATTGATGCCTTGTCAAGGGAAATCGAGGTAAGTCGGCCTGTTCCCCGGTTCCCCTGGAAACCGTAATCATGGCAGGCAGGAAGGAGACGACTTTCACGAGTGCTTTGTGGGCTTGGCCATCGACCTGCTTTCTGAGTGCTTGCAACGTGGTCTTAGCACGCCAAGCAGCCCAGGTGAAAAGGGTTCATTCAACCCCAAAACACCTTACAGCCACCCGGAGGGCTTCGTCCCTGGAGGCGAGGCAGCCGTCTGTCCTGGTTCTGTCTGTGGTGCTGCTGTGGGGGCTGGGACCAGTCGCTGCTTGAGGCCCCTTGCACGCCGGCCCCATTGTCCCGTCCCGTGGCTCTGGGCCTTTCCTTACCCTGCTGAGCCGTGAAGAGCGCACGTGGACTTCCAGCTATTGTGTTTGTTTCTGGGACGTGAAGGGCCACGGATGGGGAAGGAGGTGACGATGCAGGAGAAAATCACCACAAACCAGTGGTGATTTCTACCGGCCGGTGTGCGGCTGAGGACGACGGAGCACCTGCCCTCCGTGTGGGAGGGGGGCCTTGGAAGGGAAGGCACGTGCTCTCGGATGACTTGTGACGCGTGGTCGTGGCCGTGTCTTACGTGAGACGCGGGCTGGAAGGAGGTGCAGAAATTGGGGAGGCAATTTGCAAAAGTTCCTTCTGCCGCCAGTGTCTGGTGGGCTTGGCATGTTGTTCCCTGTGGGGTGATTTCTCATTACTGTAAAAGGCTGTTCTACAGTTCACGTGACTTTGCTTTTTTTTTTTCTTTTAAAGATTTTATTTATTTGACAGACAGACATCACCAGTAGGCAGAGAGGCAGGCAGAGAGAGAGGAGGAAGCAGGCTCTCCGCTGAGCAGAGAGCCCGATGCGGGGCTCCATCCCAGGACCCCGGGATCATGACCTGAGCCCAAGGCAGAGGCTAAACCCACCGAGCCACCCAGGCGCCCTCATGACTTTGCTTTATTTACTCAGGGAGGTGGCTTTATGAGAGACAGCAGGTTGGGCATGAGTGACAAGTGCCACTCTTGAGTGAGTCGTCATCACGGAACCTTTAAAATGCTGAGGACGCGGGAGCGCGCGGGGGCCGGACGGTGGGCTAACCCTCGGTGCACTTATTTAGAAATCAACTTCATTTTAAAGGAGAAAAGCCTCATTAAGTGAATATACTATCCTTTCTCTCCCCCAAGTGCTCCCACACATTAGGTGATATGGACGGGAGGGAAGGCGGGTCTGCTCGCGGGAAGGGGCATCCCCGGGCCCAGGTCGAGGGTCGGGTCTGGTCCAGATGGGGCAGGAGCTGCTTCTGCTCTCTCCTGGCGGCGGGGGCTGGGAACCGCGCCCGGCCCACCTGCTGGGAAGGAGCTCGTGTCGAGGGAGCTGGCATTACCCACGGGGTTTCTAAGACCCCGCGGAGCTGCACAGACACGTGAGTCGCGGCCCTGTCCTTTCCTCCTGAACTCCGGCAGAGCCCGCGCTGCCGCCGGCCCACGGGCCTCGGTCACACTCCCGGCAGGCGGGTCTTCCTAAGAAGAAGCGGTGCCTGTGGGACGCTCTGCCCCTGCCCGAGAGGCGGACGCTCCGGAGGCGGTAACACTGGGGGGCTGACGGTCCCAGCAGTGAATGTTGGACACGGGGTGGTGACGGAAGGAAGACATTCTTACAGAGGTTCCTCTCGCCTCTCAAAACGCAGACCTGAGCCTGCCCCGGGACGAACAAGGTGGAGAAACAACGGAAAATGGGGTGAGTGGCGCGGTTCACCCGGGTTATTTCTAAGCAGCCACACAAAGGCGTGATGGAAATAATTTAGACATATGGATAAGAGCCTTCAAAATCAATAGTGCTGGGGGAGGTGAAGCATATGCTGATGCAATCAAACGGAATTGAATTTCATACAAATGTTAGCAAATCCATATCGGATTATCACAGCAAAACTTCATTTTCATTGATTTATAATGTATTATTATTGCCTCCGCCAAACTGCCACAGACAGCCGTTTAGCAGCTGCCGAGTGCCTTAAGGGTAAATAAGGGTTCTCACTGACGGGGAGACGTGCAGACGTCCGGGGCGCCCATAACTCACAGGACGGCAGGTGTGACACTAACGGCTCTCGTTCCTCCCGTCGCGTCGCGTCCTTCTGGAAGGCTCCGGGGAGCACGGGGCTGCTGGTTGGTGGGTGCGACTGGCCACGGCAGAGGGGAGAGATGTCGCGAAGCGTGGAAGCATGTGGCAGGGGCACCGCTGATGCAGATGGCCGGGCGCACGCACATGTGTGTCTGCGCACACACCCCGATCTCCGTGTCTGCCTGGGTGATGTGACAAAATCAGGACACCGGCCTTGCATCCGGAGCCCGCTTCCCGCTCCCGGGGAACCGCACGAGCGGCCGTCTCTCGGGCGCCGGTTTTCCTTCCGGCGGCCGCATCCCCGTGTCCGAAAGCGCAGGGATGGTCTTCGGGTCGTGGAGCCGCAGGAAGGCTGTGCTCCTTGGAGCAGAGGATGTGAACAGTTACTTTGTGTCCTAACGAGCTAATAACGAGTCGGTCATGATGCTAAGCCTTTAGCTCCTGGTGGTAAGAAATAAACTAGACACCTGTGTATTAATTGTATTCCTTCTCTGAAAGTAGGTTTTCCAGTTGAAAGTGAAATAAGTGATTGTGTCTTGAAAGGTCACCGTCTTTCGCCATCTTTCGGATCACCTGTGTCGGTCACTCCATACTGACCGCCTACGACAAAACCCCGGGGTCACTTCTTCTCTTTTTCCTGCCTCATCGGGGACAGGAGGTTTTTTGCCAAAATTCCATCAAAAATGTTCCTACTGGTTTGCTTGTTATTTCCCACGCACTGTGCTGAAAGGCAGCATGGGCAGACACGGGCACAAGCTCAGCTCCTGCATTCAGGAGGTGCTCAGTGCCCAGCCCTGACTCGCTCCCACCCTATGTGGACGCTGCTGGGAGAGGCGGTGCCCATGGGTGGCTGGGCTCTCGGGCAGCCGGGGTGCACTACGCACGGACACACATTCCTGGTGCCACCCGTACCTGCAATGGGACAAGTTACTGGGGCGACCTCAACGTGGGTTCTCATGGTGTCCCCATGACCCAGTCCGGGTGTCGCTGGGTCATCACATGCTGGTTGGACATGCGGATGTTCCACGGGAACATCGTGGAACAGATGCTCTGGGAGACCAGCCAGTCCCTCTTCCCAGCAGAGGAAACTGCAGGGAGAGACGCATGACCTGTTCCTCCTGAGTCTCCACTTCTCAGTGTGAGCACAGGGCTGAGGGTGACCAGGCAGGGCCCAGGCCCAGCACAGGCGCCCGCTCTTCCCACGCCCCTCGGCCACAGTCCCGTGGCCCACGCAGGAGGTCGCTGAAGGACACCACTGTTCCCGCCCCGTCTCAGCCAGTTCTCCCTTGGAGGCGCACAAAGGCTCTCACAGCCGCGCTCGCTGCCGTACTGGTCGTCTAGGGCTGAACTACTTGCCGCTGGTACTGTGGGCAGAGGGTTGGATTTCCACTCTCGGGAACTCAGATGCTGTGCGCAACTCAGCTCTTCCCGCGGTCCCACCAGATCTGTGCTCCGGGCACGCCCTCTGCCCGGGTGAGTGGGTCGGCCCCCGTCAGGTCCTGGAGACTCGGCCGTTTCAGACTCGTGTTTGCTCAGTCTGGGGTCCTCTCCCCTCCCTCCCGTTTGTGAGTACCCAGGAGCCTGGACTGCCTGGGCGCAGACATCGCCACTCCTGGTGGACGTGACTGTGCTCGCCACGTGCCCGTTGTGTCTGTGATCGTGCACGTGTCCTTGGCCCGGTTGCCGTGAGCCACCGCCCAGCGCGTGCACGTGTGACCTGGGGCCAGAAGGAGGCTTGGGGCGTGGCCTCAGTCCTTGGCCCTCAGTACGCACCTCTGTGACTTCACAGATTGGGGGAGTCTGTCCTCGTGTTCCAGGTGGACCCCACCCTGCCCTGCCTGTGGGGGATCTGCCGGTGTGTGCCGATGTGGCTCCCTCCATGTGCTCACCTCCTCAAGCTCTGGGAGAACTGTAACCTCCATTCGGCCAGATGCGACTCCCTCAAATCTGGTGTCTTTGCAGGGACTGTAGCCTTTGGAGACCCCAAAGTCAAGACTTGGGGTATTTGCTTGGTCTCCATGTTTAAGGGCAAGACTTGACTACAGCAAAGGGCACAGAATCTCAACAGATCGGTCCAGAGAGTTTTCGCGATTATTCGAGATCCGCTCAGAACAAGAATCGAAACTTCCTGCCACCCCAGAAAGTTCCCATAGGCAGCACACAGGTCCTCTCCTGCCGACGTCTTGCAGAGTGCACGTTTTCGAGCGCCGTCCTTGTGGTTTTGTGCCTCAGTGCCTGTTCCTTTTATTGCCAAGAAATTTTCATTCTTTTGCCATTTTCCCCAACATTGGGGTTGTTCGCATACTTGGGTTAGAACCATCACACCGCCGGAGCGTCTGTGGGAACTTCACATGGGAATAAATGTGTTCCTTTCTCCTGTGTTCCTAGTTGTACGGTAATTCTTTTTTTTTTTTTTAATTATTATTCACGTGTTAACACTTCAAGGGCGGCGTATAGAAATGCCACAGTTCGGTCGTGCGGAAACCCCAGGTTTAACTTTCCAAGGACCTGCCAGACCATTTTCCAAAGCTGTTGCGGCATTTCACCTGCTTGGGGTTTTACATAAGCAGGTCTGATGGCATGGCCACTGCTGGGGCTGCTGGGTCAGTCTATTCCTGCGACTGGCCGGTGGAGCTGCCCTCGGCGGGCAGGCGGCCTGGGTCCCGCCGGTTCTCAGTGAGGGGACATGAGAGGAAGCAGGACGCCATTGACAGCACAGATTCCCGCCTTGTCTCCAGGCAGAGACGCCTGCCTGCCACCCGCCCACCCCTGACCACGCATAGGGCAGAGGCCAATCTGCAGTGGCCGGGGCGTCCCCGGAGTCTGAGCCCAGTGAGTGCTGGCTGGGGGTGGGGGTGGTCTGTCCGCGGCCCGGCCGTCTCCTCTTCGGCATTGTCAGCTGGATTCCCAGGGGCATCTCCAGCTCGGTGCCTTCGAAAGGGACCTGTTCTCTGGTCCATGAAACCTGTTCTTCCTTCAGAGTGTCCTGGGGCGATGGCTGGCGGCTCCCTGCTCGGTTCCCTGCTTCTTCCTAGAGTAAGACCATCTAGCTGGAGGCCCAGTTTCGCCGCCCTCCTGGTGGGAATCCTCCCAGGCCAGGGTTTTCCCCTTGCCCTGAGGCTGACAAGGAAGCCCGGTGCGGATGTGGGCCAGCCCTAGCGGGGCGCAGCGAGAGTGGCCTGCAGACGAAGGTGCTGCTCATGGGAGGGGGGATGCAGGGGGAGCTTGCGCCTGCCGCCCTGCAGCCGTGTCCACGTGGGTCCACAGCCCGGCAGCCTCAGGTAGCGACCAGATGGGGCCTCCTCGTTTCAGACCCTCGGTCTTTACAGAGCAGACATGCGGGCTTGGTAACCCGTCACCGTGCAGCCCGCGCCTGAGGCCGGGAGGCCAGGGTTCCTCCTGCCTCTCGTAGCCTGACCCTTCTCACAGGACTGACTCATTTGACACAGAGAACCGCCTCAGGGACCGAGGGCTGCACGGGACCGGCTTGCGGATTTGTTCAGCGTGGCTCTGGGGTTTTGTCCAGGTGATGCTCTACCAGGCAGTGGACAAGGGAGGCACAACATTCAACCGAGCCCAGGTGCCCGCGGCCCCAGGCCGGCCTAATGCCCCCCGCTGGCTGCGAGTGTGGACGGCAGGTGGCTGCACCAGCTCCGACAGGCCCTCCCCGGCCCCTGGCTTGGTACGGCCTTGACTGGCGTGTGTTCTGCTTGGTGGGTGAATGACAGCGGCGTCATATGAAGGCTAAAGGAGCCGTCCTCGCAGGAGGCCTCGAAGTGGGACAGACAGCAGGGACTTGGGGTGGGGGTTGCCCCTCCCCTGCGTGGCTGTCCCTTCCCAGCCCCACCCCCACCCCTCCCACGACGGACTGCTAAGCCCCCGGGCTGCGCTGCGCGAGGGGTCCCCATTGTTAAGCTCTGCAGGACCTTGTCCTTCGAGTGACCTCCTCCTCCCGCCGGTGTCCTGAGCGAGGGTGGCAGCCCAGCTCCTCGTAGCCACTCCTCCTCCTCCTTCCCTGGCCCCGTTTCTCCCCAGGCCCGCGGCACCTTCCCCGCGGGGCTCACGGCCCTGGTCTTAGACCTCTGTCCGTCTTCTCACGCTGCCCCGTGGCACTTCGGGATCCAATCGGATGGCGCTGCTCCGGCGCGAGGAGGGCCCGGCCGTGCGGCTGCCTGGACCCCACGGGCGGCCGGGCTCTCCGGCCACATCCTGCTGCCTTCGCCTCCACGCCTCCCGGCAGTCCCGGAGCCGGGCCCAGCCTGTGACTCTCATCCTTGGGGCTGGGTTTCAGGTCCTGTCTGCGGGAGCCTGGCCTCCACGGACTCACCCTCAGACCCAGATTCAAGTACCTGCTTCATGGGGTCGTTTCCTACAGGACGCGAGGGCCCGTTTGTTTCTCAGACACACTCGACTGACCCCCATGGCCGGCCCGTCAGCGGTTCCCGTCTCTCCGGGCTCCTGCCGCGACCGGCGTGGTGGGACAGTCAGCTCTTTCTCACACGCCCGGGACCCAGGGGCACACTCGCGGCACTCGGAGCCCCCAGGACGGACAGACGGACCGGTCCTCACACCCTCCCCTCGGGTGCCTCTGAGGAGCGTCAGAAAACCACGTATTTCTGCACACACTGACATCTGAGGTTCTTCTGGATTTTTAGTGTAATTATTATAGGTACACAGTCAATCAAAACAAAATAAATTACAAAATTTTATAAGTCATTATTAATCTTTTCAAATAAATATTAATAATTATTCGGCATAGTAATCAAAAGTGTATTTATCAGTGAGACGGATGCAGCTTTTTCCCTACTTGTTTCTGCATTTGTGGGTGCGCGTTATTCCTTGCCGGGAGGGTGTGGAGTCCGCCGTCCTCGCCACACCTGTTCTCTGTCTTCCCAGATGCAGATACTGAGCTGCATCCCACAAACCCTCGGCTGGGAGGAACTTGTTCCGGCAGCGACACTTAGTACTTGCCAGGAATCACACGGTGACGTGGTCCAAAGATGTTTTTAATGTTCTATCTGCTAAAGACGTAGTTCTGTCCTCCATCTGCTTCGTCGAAGGCAAAGCTCTGGAAGCCATCAGGCTCGCAGAAGTTTTGTCATCAGACTGCAGCACGGCTCCCGGTTCAACACCGACAGCACTGCTGTCATTGTGCCTCCATCGGCTGAGATGTTTGCTTTCTTACGTCCGGGGGATCCTTGGGTCGGGTGGGTGAGTCGGGAGCCTTGGCAGCCGAGGGCTCACATGCATTCTCCCAGCGCATCCGAGGTCCGTGTTCCGCTGGGTACAGCCGTCCTGTGCTCAGAGCAGCCCGCGCCGCAGAGCCCCTGCGTGGGTTTCAGAGCACTGGCCTCTCATCACAGCAGAACCTCAGCTCTGCTGATGGTCTCGGGGGCACAGGCGTCCCTTGTTCAAAGATGCTTCTCTAATGAGAACACAGAGAAGGCGGAGTGCGTGAAGATCTCCTGCCCGTCAGAGCAAGGGACTCGTGGTGGCATCCGTCCAACAGCCACTGTGAGTCAGGCAAGAAGCCGTGGCCAGAAACAGAGACGGTGCGGTTCCGAAGCTCAAAGTCTAGTGAAGGGGCAGGTACAAAGACCCACAGCCACCCTTGGATGCACGGGGAGCTGTGACACTGAGAGTCAGGGAGCCTGTGTCCTCGGGAGCCCGCGGCTCAGCCGGGACCAGCAGGAGGAGAATGAGCAGAGCCTTCCAGACGTACGACCCTGCTCGGGTGCGCGGGACCGTGACCGGCGTGCGGAGGATGCGGGGAGGGAGGAAACCAGCGGGTAGCCCTAGGAGCAGGGGCCCAAAGCAAGCGGTGGTGGTTCCTGTGGCCGGGACGCCAGGCTCAGGGCTGGGAGCGTCCTGCATGTGGTTGGGGGGAGGGGACAGCGCCACAGCTGGGCAGTGCTGTGGGTCTTGGAGTTTCCTGGAGGCCCCAGGGATCTAAGAAGGGGCAACGTGATGGGACGGGTGTTTTACCGTTTGTGGCCATGGCAGGGCTCGATTGGGATGGGAGCATGGGTGGGGAGCACCTGCTCATGGAGTTGAGGGACAACAGAGGCCTCGAGAAGGACAGACGTGAAGGGGGTGAAGTAGGGAAATGGGAGCGAGGGCGTGTGGACACCTGCAGGGCACCGAAGGGGAGGTGTGTGGGTCCGTGGCAAACAGAGATCTAACGTTGCCAGCCGGAGGGTGGTCGTGGGTGCCGCCGGGGAGGATGGGGGCAGGAGAGGAGGGCAGGAAGCCAGAGGGCTGAGCAGAGGCTCCAGGGCCTGTTCTGGTGTCGAGACGGACGAAGAGAAGTCGGCAGATGGGGCAGGAGAGCCCGAGAGACCGGAGTGAGCCAGGACGGGGCGCCACAGGGAACTGGACTAGGAGACGCCAGGACCCACGTGGCGGGCTCGCAGGGAGGCACGGGAAAGGGAGGGTCGAGCCACTGTTACCTGAGAAACATGGCGGGAGAAACAACCGTGAAGAGTGAGGTCTGGGCAGGAGAGGCGGTAGCAGGGGGACGTGCAGGGGGCTGCTGGGCTTCGACTCTGACATTCTGTGGTTTTATTTCTTGGACGGGAGGGACAAGAGGGTGTGGGGACTCGTCCGGCCTCTGTAGCCTGCTGGAGGCAGAGGAGATGTGATGGGGAGTGGGTGCGGAGGGGGACGCCCTGAGGGGCGAGGGCAGAGGACAGTCGAGGCGGGGGACAAGAGCGGAGCTGGACCAGAGCCGCCAGCATGGGGACGCCGAAGGAAGGGAAGGGGACACTGTGACTTCAACCCGTCGGCTGGTGCGGGGTGACCTAGGCGAGGAGGAACAAGAGAGGGAAGTGGAACACCGGGTCGGCGCCCTCCACGAGTTCTGGGCTCTTCTACACAGGTCCGGAGTTTGATGCTGTGGAGACTGTGGACATTCAGGGGAGACTAGGGGCTCAGTTTAAACTTCATTGTGCCCAAAAAAAAAAAAAAAATCTTAAAACCACTGCCTCCCGGGAGCCTCGCAGTTTGGTTCCCGTGGGGAGAGTGTGCGTCTGCGCCTGAGTCGTGGTGCCGGTTTCCGCACGTGTTCCTTGTTCGCTCCACGTGGCCGGGCTTTCCTAGAGGTTTGCAGTAAAGCCAGTGATTGGTGGAGGGGCTGCGACGTGGCCAGAACGTGACCCCAGAACCACTCGTGACCAGGGCGGCGCACCCGCCGGCGGCACCCGCGGTGGGTCTCAACTCTCGCAATTAAACCAAGTCGAGCTGAAGTGCTCTTGCCTGCATTTGGTTTGGCTCCCGGGGCCTCGTGGCCCTGCGAGGCGGAGGGGGTCTGGGTGACCCATTGACATTTTACACTGAGAACTCCTTTTGCTAACGGGCATCACACCTGCCTGAGGAGGGGTCTGCTTTGTGCCAGGCAAGCACGGTGGACGGCGTGGGGCCGAGTGAGGCCAGTCTCCGAAAACACAGCCTGGAGCTCTAGTCTCTGGACTGAGGCTATGGCCTCATGGAAGGAGCCAAGCTCGGTTTAGAAATTCCCGAACAGACGCGTGACCAGGTGGGTGCGTCTCCCCCTCCCCCGGCACCCGACGGGGAGGCCGCGCTGCGGACAGTCAGACGGCGCATGGCTCTCTACTTCCCTTTGGTTTCTCCACCCTTGGAGGGGGGCGGGAAGCACCAGACTCCCCGCCCCGCCGAGGCTGCGCGGAGGTTTGCCCGGCTTAGGGGCTGGTTTGGGAGCTGAGGAGCAACTGCTCTGTCCCGGGAGATGAAAGAAGTGTGGCCAGTTCAGGAGCAGCTCAGCCGTCTCTCCTCACCTACCACACGGGTCTCAAACGTCGCTCGATTCGGGAAAGTGCAGGGATCAGAGGGAACCTCTGCCTCGTGCGGTCGCGTTCATCGCGCGGAACCAGTCCTAACCCGATGAACGCGGTGGGACTTCTTGGGGATTTGGACATTCACTTTAAATTGCACGCACTGTCCTTGTGACGATGTATTTGGACACCAGGTACCAGGCGGTGGTTGCCGTGTGGTCGGAAGACAGGAAGAAGGTCATGTTTCGAGGACAGATTTGGATTTTATTTTTATTCATCTTGAGTTGTAGCGGATGAAGAAACCAATCTGAACTGCTTAAAACTGGACATTCTTGGACATTCTTTGACTCATTCTTGGACAAATGGGTGAACTCTACCCTTCGCATGGTACTGATGTGCTTCCCGCCTATTTCTAGAGCTAAAGTAAGGGTACCACGGTCCTTGCTCACGCGGCCATCACGGGGACACTGTCCCACTGCGGTGACTGCTCTGCTGAACTGAAGCTGACTTTCTCAGGGCGAATCTTTAGAAGAACTTTTAAAAATTGTGAAATAAATGTTTGTATTTGTTTTTTAAGATTTATTTGTTATTTGTCAGAGATAGAGAGAGAGAGAGAGGGAGCAGGGGCAGCGGAGCAGCGGGAGAAGCAGGCTCCCCGCGGAGCAGGGAGCCCAACGTGGGGCTCGATCCCAGGACCCCGAGATCATGACCTGAGCCGAAGGCAGCCGCTTCACTGACGGAGCCCCCCAGGCGTCCCTGTAATGTAAATATATTGTACATTACTGTCGGAGAGTTTCCTCAGACACATTCTGCATTTCCCTAGCCCTTGAAGCGGAGACGGTGGGAATCCTGGGTGTTTTCAGGGTGACCATGGTATCCTTCGGGTGAGTGTTGGCCTCGGCTCGGGTGGCCACAGGGCTACCTTCTGCCAGCCTCTGAGCCTTTGCTCGGCCCCAACTGCTGGTACTGCGAGGTTGTAATCGCTGACACCGGTGTCTGCGTTGGGGGGTAGGGGGAGGTGGGGTAGAGCGGAGGGATGGGGTGGGTGTGGCTGGCATAGGCAGGCCGCTGGGGTTGGGCACTGTGCTGGAGTCACCGGGCTGAGACGGCTGGCCCAGAGCGCTCCACGGAGCCGGCAGGAGGAGAGATGCTGAGGCCCCTCAGCCGGGACTTGCGGCTGTGTGCATCTTTTCTGCGTGCCTTCGGTCCTGGCCAGAGCAAGTCATCCTGGGCCGACAGCTTTTGGTCTAACACGTAGATGTGTGAAGGTCAGAGGTGGTGCTGGGCGGCCCTGACCCACACGTCTCCCCTCTTGGAGTCACACCCGCCATCAGAACGGCACGTGGGTCACAGCACCCGGTTTTCAGCGAGGGAGGCAGGGTCCTGGCGCAAGCTGACATCACCTGCGCTGGTTTTGCGGAGCAAGGGCTGGTCTTCTGCAGATGCAACCGACACTTACAGCTGTTGGTTTGGAAATTTCCATGAACGAGGACGTGTGCTGCTTTTCGAGCCGTGTGACCTTGTGGGTTTGCCGCGCCTGGGGTGCTGCCGGGTGGTGGGAAGACTCCAGGAACGGCCCCGCACCGCCGGCGGGGAGTCACCTGAGCAGCAAACGGATGCAGGTGCTGATCTGGAGACGCTGCCCGAGGTGCGGAGACGTTCCAGAGGCACAGCGGGGGCCTGGCGCAGACGCTGGGAAGCGCGCGGCCTGCGGCGACGTCAGGCAAAGGAAGACCATAGCGCGATGGAGGCGGCGGAGTGCACTTGTGTGCCGGGCACATCTGCAGGAACCTGGAAAACGCTGGGGCTTTGCTTGGAATGGCTTTGAAGTCTGCCGCCTCCGTCAGGGACGCGCACCAGCGTGGGGGGCGCTGGCAGGAGCACGGGATGCTCTGAGAGCCCTGGTCAAGTGTAGGCGGCCGTGAGGAGGGGGAGTCAGCGAGAAGATGTGGGCTGAGGGGCCTCCGGAGCCACGGTTCCAGGAGCGCGTGGTCCTCCTGCCCGGAGAGTCTGGGGGGAGCTCGCGGAGGGAAGCATGCGCTGGGCGCGGAAACCAAGGAGCAGCCCGCCCCCCACGCTGTTTGTTCCGAAAGTCGACGACCGGCTCCTGTGGGTTCTGGAAGTGCTGGGCTGCACCTGGTGGAGAAGTCGGGGTGCCAGCAGGATGTCAGCGGGAGCAGCTGGGAGAGCGGCACCCCCACTCCCGCTCCGAGAACGAGCCTTGGCCTGACTCTGTTCTGCCTTCACACGCGGGGCCCAGCTCTAGAAGAATAAAGAACAAAGCCAGCACCCTGGTTGGCTTCTGGGAATATGCGACCGTGGGGCCCATTATAGCAGTTTTACCCCTTAAACCAGAATACGCTTCGCCTTGGGGAGCTGCCACACAAACATGCTGGCTGTAGGGCAGAGTTCTAACCCCTCCTTGTGCTGCGAAGCCGGGGATCTGGCAAAGCTCTGGACCCCCTCTCAGAAGGGTCTAAATGCACAAAATAAAATACATGGGCACACAAAGGAAACAGATGATTCTGAAACACAGTTATCAAAATACTGGAAACAAGTTGATGTACGCAATGTATCTAATAAAAGCACCGTGTCTGTGTGTGTGTGCACTTGCGTGTGTGTGCACGTGCGTGAGTGTCTCTGTGTGCACGTGTCTGTGTGTGTTCGGACGTGTGTATACGTGTATGTGCATGTGTGTGTCTGTGTGCGTGTGTGTGTGTGTGCAAGTAGGCTCTGCACCCAGCGTGGGGCTTGAACTCCCGACCCTGAGATCAGGAGTCAGGTGCTCACAGTCTGAGCCAGCCCGCCGCCCTTCCCCCTACGCACACGATAATGGTGATTTTATAACAAGACGCAGCACCACAGGTGGGTGGCCGCCATGAGCAACAGCGACCCTTCTGGTGACGGAGACCTGCCACGGGGACAGACCAGCCGTTTCCTCCTCTGACACAGTCATGGGCACTGCTGTGCTTGCCCCCAGATGTTTGCCTTATCAGCTGGAGGCCAGAGAACACGAGACAAATCACAGCCCTGCCCTGTCATGCGGGGTATTTGGGAAGCAGACCCTGAGAGTGTGACGGGGGTGCAGGTGAGATGAGGGAGGAGGTGCACGGTCAGGAGGGGTCTGAGAGCCAGGAGGACAGGAGAAACCAGCATCGTGGGGGTTCCCGGAGCAGAGCAGCCCCCCGGAGGGTTCCTGTGCTCGTGGCCGGGCTCCTGGCGGGAAGGCTGGGGGTGCCACTCTGTGCCACATGCGGCTCGCCCTCTGCTCCGGCGGCTCTGGCTCCAGGCCCTTTGGGGACCCTGGGCCGCAGGCTACGAGGCCCTGGCCTGAGGACAGGAAGCGGGCATGTTTAGGGAGGCCCTGGACAGCAGTGACTGCCCACTGGGGGACGTCGCCCGGCAGCGTGGTGGAAAAGGGACACGCGTGTCTGGTTGGCTTCTCACGTGGGCGCAGTCTCCAAGACCAGAGTGTCCCTGCTTTATGTCTCTGGGGGTCGGCCGTCCGTGTGGGCTCCCGGCTCTCCACTCTCTGCTGCTGAGGCGGGAGCGGCAGTCGGAAGAACCAGCTCCACGGGGCGGCGCTGGACTTGAACACGTGCTCCCCACACCACGGTCTGGCTTCTTTGGTGAAAGAATTCGGGACCTGCCAGACACTTATTACCCATAGTTCTGGAGCCTGGAGGTGTGAAGTCGGGGTGAGGACTCTTCTCTGGGTCCCAGATGCCTAGTGGTGACCACTGGGATGTCCTGTGACAGCGGCAAAGGGTCCCTCGGGGGTCTCCTTCACAAGGGCACTAATCTCAGCTGCCTGGGCTCCACCCTCAAACCTACGCACCTCCAAAGGCCCGTGTCCTGACACCACCCACCACCTCGGGGGGAAGGTCTCAGCGCATGAACTCTGGGGGACACAAACACGGCCGTGGAAGCCTCCCTGGGAAACCATGCACTTTATCAGTGAACGAGCTGAGGTCAGCAGCTGGCCGGCCACGTGTCTGTGGGGTCTGTAGGGCCGTCCCGTCGTTTCGCAGGAGGCAGAGGCCTGGGGTTGGGGGGAGGGAGTGCACAGTGTGCGAGCCATGAACAGTGTGCAGAAACGCCCCCTCATGGCCTTTCCTCCCTCCCGGCCAGGGTCCCAGGGCAAAGTAACATGTTCTTTAGACGGAGAAGGCAGCTGCTTGAAAAAACCCCAGATCCTGGAGGTCTGGAAGGGCCGGAGCACATTCTTCTGGCTGGTTTGTGGTGTTAACTGTTACGACTGCAGGGTTGTTTGGAAACATATTTTTATTGGCTTCTGTTTTAGGAATGTTTTGGGCAAGTATCTGTCTTTAAAAATGAGGTTTTCTTTTGCCACAAATTCCCATCTCTGGTTCCGTATCATGCAGGCCTGGAGTTGTTTCAAGAGGGCTTTGGGGCTCTTTCAGGAGGGGCTGGGGGAGCACAGGAAGGCCTGGGGAAGGGTAGGAGGGGCTGGGGCAGGATAAGAGGGTCTGGGGGAGGGCAGGAGGGGCTGGGGCAGGACAGAAGGGCCTGGGCTGGGTGGGAAGGCCTGGGGTGGTGGAAAGGATCAAGAGGAGCTGTCCAGATAGTGCTTTCATGGCAAGTGGCAGGCATGTAAATATTATGCTCAGATCTGCCGATTTTGGGGGTGTTATCTCACTGAGCCATGGCTTTTTTTTCCCCCTGGTGTCAGGTTCTGGTTCCTAGAAATAACAATATTTTAATTTGCAAATATATAAGGATCCATCGTTTTTCAAATTGTAGTTGCTGGCTTAAATTACAATTGACCAGCTTTCTTGGCAAAGCTGGAGTGGCTCAGGGACTCCTGGGTGTGGAGACATCTAGCCGCCGTGTGAGCTGTGCTCAGAAGCACCCAGAGTGTTGTGAATACCCACCGGGACCGTAGTGAGGTGAGCTGATATCCTGTTTTGTAGATAGCTAATTACACATTATTAACTTAGATTTTTGGAATTTCGATGTATTGAAATGAAGATCTGGTGCATCTAGTTAATCAGAAACTGTAGCTGTTCAGCGGGCTTCACGTACATGGCACAGACGAAATAACGAGCATTTAGAATTTTCTTTAGCTAATTGAATAGGTATTTATATCATGAGTTGTTCCAAAAAAGGATCTGAGGTTTCATATAAAAGAACCAAATGTTAAAAAACAGAATGAAACGGTCAGTATGGGAGGAGGCAGAGGCAGACTTGGAAGGTGGGACAAGGAGGCCAGAGGTGCCGTCAAGTCCCCCACATGCCCGAGAGCCTGGGATGCTGGCCCCGAGCTCCTGGCCGTCAGCACAAGTCCCGTGTGGTCCCTCTCAAGATTCACTAGCGTGTGACTTACCTGTGTGAGCAGGCGACTCTGTCGTCCCTGTATCACTGACCTCACTGACATGGGGTCCGTGCATCTGAACATATGACGGTGATGATGTCACACGAACGCCGTGAGCGGTGGGGCTCCAGCGGCAGAGGGACGCGCGGACATTGGGGCGGAAGAATCTCATTCCTCAGAGAGAGGTACTGGGGACGCTCGGTCAGTCCGGCGCTCTCCGTCTCAGTTCAGGTCTTGATCTAAGGGTCGTGAGTTCAAACCCGCGCTGGGCTCGGGCCCCCCGCTGAGCAGGGAGCCCAGTGCGGGGCTCGATCCCAGGACCCTGACATCATGACCTGAGCTGAAGGCGGACCCTTAACAACGGAGCCCCCCAGGCGCCCGGATACCGTGTGGTTTTTGTTGAATGTTTCTCTTTCGCAGATGGCATCTCCCAGTAGTTGTAAGCAGTGACTTGTCTCCTACACCTTGCTTCCGGGGTCCATGTGTGTGGCAGCCCGAGAGCGTGCCTGGGCTGTTCTGAGTAGGCCCAGCTTGGCTCACGGAGTGGCCTGGGTCACGACAGGAGTTGCTGAGCTGTCTTCACTGGGCCTTTTCCCAAAATTGCTGGGGGATAAGCCCTCCTCGTGACTATGCCCAGGACGCAAATGCTACACTGAATGTGTTGTTAGGAACACAGGACACACAAATACATCATTAGGAATCTGATCCGAAGTAAGCGAAGCAACATATTCTATTTTTAGCTTCTCAGGCCACATGTAATAATCATGACTTCAAGGGACCCAGTGCACGATACGTGGATGAAAGAATTGTGCACCTTCCCAGCAACTTTCTAACACTCCACATTTTATTTGCTGAAGAAACTGAATTTATTTAAGGCATGCCCTTAAAGTTTTAATATTTGCATACGAGCAATGGAAAATACCTTATTTTCTACGCGGTCATAGCATCTTAAATTTTACTCTTCACCCATACGCAATGGGAAGCCTGCAGAGGTCACCAGGAGCCATAGCGCATATTTTTAGGAAATCTTGCACTTTTGAGATAATCATTTTCTCAGGTTGCATGTGCTATATTGGAATTATAAGAATGTCTAAATTAAATTATAGATCTGTAGCATAGGAACTATCTCCTCGTTATGTCTCCTATGAGTGGGCACGTCGATACCCCATTAACTAATAATAATAATAGTAATGGTGATAATAGCGTGGCAATATTCGGCTTCTGTCTGGCCGCGCACTCTGCATATACGGTAATTATAAGAGTGTGTCGTTCCTTACCTTATGTGCGGTGCTGGGAAAGAAAGTGTCACCATCATGGAATTAGAGTTAACGGCAGGAAGGGGACCTCTTTGATTGGCCCCCCAAACTCCTATATACACCTTTTAAATGTACCTCATTATGAATTCATTTTAAGCTTCATTGAGTCCCAGAAATTAATTTGACATAAATTTCATTGTAAGGCTCTGGAAACTTTAATTTCAAAGGTAATGTTGAAGTAGAATGTGTTTCTGCTGGAAACATCCTCCAGACAGACGCGGAAATATAGGTCAGATGCGCCAGCGACGGACGCCCTTCTGGAGGGCTCTGTTCATTTTGCATCTACTTCTCACCTTCATTTCTAGAACCCGCGGTGCTTTCTGACACGGGGCCTCCTTAGCTCCCAGGCCACACCTGCCAGCCTGCAGGGTCATAAGCAGAAGGGCCAGGGCAGGGGGAGGAGCTGGGCCTCCTGTGTGCAGGCGTGGGCTTGCTCTCGGCCTCCTGCAGCCCGCGGCCTCCTGCAGCCCGCGGACGGGAGAGCCGCTGCTCTTCTCTGGCTGGGGTCTTTCCCCCAAAGCCTCGTCCTCACTCCTCAGGCTGGCCAGATTCCGGGCAGCGGGCTTCTCCCCAGGGCTCCCCGCCGACGTGGGTCCGGTGTGTGCACAGCGCCGTGGCCCTGCTCCCCGAGCTCCCCGCGTCCAACGCAGCACAGCTCACCTCCCTCCTCCCAGCGCGCGCCCTGCTCCTGGGTCTTCTTCCCTCCTGCTGCGACGGTGCGCGGACGCGCGCTCCCTTCACGCTCCTGTTGGCCCGCCCGCCCGGGCAGCTCCATCTCACAGAGGCTTCTTTGTTTCCTCACTTCCTGTCCTCCCTTCCCAGCCCTGCGCGCCGCGCTGACCTGCTGATTTCCCTCGGGGGCTCAGCTTTCGTTCTCCCGGGAGCCAAAGCTGCTCAGTGTGGCGGTGGCGAGGGTAAGGCGAGCCTCCTCCAGGGGACAGAGGTGGACCGGAGCCCAGGGAGGGAGTCTTCCCGGACTCTCTGCTGGCACTATCTTACCTGGGGACGGTCACTGGTCTGTCTGGTGCGACCCAGTGTGTGGGTCAGACAGGGAGGGGTGCTCACGGTGCCCGCCTGCCCAGCCGTGCCCACGGCCCTGCTCACGGACCGCTCGAGCGCAGGCAGGACGTCCCGCGTGCTCTGTCACCCGCCCTGGCGCCCGGGCTCCTGCCCCCTCCACCCCGAGACCCCACGCACACTGGGTCCCGGGGTCTGGGACTCTTGCTACTGGTCAAGGTTGACACCCAGTCACACGGCCCGCTTTGCTCTCCCGCGATGCGTCCATGCTGCGGCTGAGGACCAGCCAGCAGCCTGTGGTGCTTTCTGGGCCGTCTCTTCCAGAACACTCCGAAGTCCCAGAATACTTTCAAACAAGATCGTCCTCTCTCTGTTTGTGAGAGTAACTGGTGAGATTAGTAGTCAATCACTCCATAAACCCATCAAACCCATGTCTGTGCAGCCCTCTGGGGGAGGTCAGGAAGCGCGAGTGGAAACAGGTGATGGCGGAGGGTGACCCGAGCGGGGACCAGCTGAGCGTCCGGCAACCTGCCCATCACCTGCACAGCTGCCACGCTGTCTGCTGTGGTTCTCATGTTCTCCCTTGGCGGGGCTGGGGTGGGGGTGGGGGTGGGTGGCACGCTCTCCTAAAGGTTTGGGATATTGTAAAGGGGCAGGCACAGAGCTGCGGGGTTTGATGTACTCTTGACAGCCGTTCCTGGTGTCCCCAGGAAGGTGAGCGGCTCATTGAGGCTTGTAAGGGGGGAGAGGCCGGTGAGAGGGGCGGCATCTGGAGTCAGGGTCTCATGCGAGGAAAGTCTGGGCAGGCGGGGCTTGGACTGGAAAACTATGGAGATAGATAAGCAGAGAGGAAGCATGAGGAGAGGAGTGAAGAAAGCTCTAGGGCCGGAGATGGCCCTGCCCACGCGGTCAGGAGCTTCCGTTTGTCTCGTGTGGACAACACTCATGCTTGCAAATAAATAGGGTCAAATCATGCAGTTCTGTTTTGTTTCCTTCAAAAACATTTCTTTCTAAATCAAAGACCTCTTTTTAATTCAGTACCTAGAAATTTTTAATATGGCCCCAAACTAAATTCCATAGCATGGTTTGCATCTTCCCGATGCAAAATCTAATATAAGGATATTAATTTTTGAAATTTACAAAGACAGTAGCCCTTCTCTTAATACATGTGGTTAAAATTTTCCCAAATGTTGTTTATCTTTGCATTTTCGTTTTGTTTCATCTTGGTTTTAATGCAGCCGATTTTAGCTGTAACACACACTCTTTCGGGTTTTGTTGTCCTGCTTGGAAAGCCCTTCTCCAGCCCGAAGTTATGAAAAGGCACCGGAAGTTGTGCACACATAGGTGAGACAAACAGGGTCCCTTCAGGAGAGCTAACCTTGCCCGACAATCCAGGGTGAACTGGTCCGGGCCCTGGTGGTGTCAGGAGAGGAGCTAGGGAGAGCCGGAGGACGACGGGCTGGGGAGCAGGGAGGGGACCGTCTCAGTGGCCGAGAAGGAAGGGGCGGCACCTGGAAGAGGAAGCGGTGCCCGATGGCGGGCTCGCTCGCGTGGCCATTCCGCATCCAGTCTCTGGACTTGCAGCTGCTGATGCGGAGGCCGGGCATGGGTCCAGCTGCGGGGCTGTGGGATGGTGGTCCGAGGCCCTGGCAGTGAAAGTGGAGACACCCTCGCGCCGTCTTCTGAGAGCGGGGGGGGGGGTTCGTTCTTGGTGACCGCTGGGACAGGCACACAAGAGCTGCTGTAGGCTCCCACTGCTTCTCATCAGGTGTAACTTCCAAGAGAACGAGTCCGAGATGACAGTTCGGGGATAATGTTACACTTGGAGACCAGATGGATCATATACATTCCAGATCCGATTTCGGCCGCGAGCTACATTGTATCAGAAGCCATCAGCAAAGTTTCAGCTTTATAATATGTAGCCGAGCATGTTAAGACCGGAGCACACTGATGGACATTATCAGAGTGTATTCCTCCTACTTTTTAATATAGAAGATTTTTTTTCGGGGAAAGAGGGGCGGGGGGAGAACCCCAAGTAGGCTCCATGCTCAGAGCCCGGCACGGGGCTCAATTTCCTGACCCTGAGATTTGTGACCTGAGCCGAAATCAAGAGTCGGATGCTTAACCAACTGAGCCACCCAGGCACTCCCGGAAAGTATCTTTTAAACTCAGTTTAATATCACGAAAGCCTAATATTCTGTAAAAAAGATTCAATAGTGTAGCAGGAATTATGGGAAATGTTACATTAAAAAACAGATTAGTATTTGTATTTTATTTTATTTTTTGAATTCTGTATTACTTGAATGTCTAATTGTAGACCAACCACACATATACTCATCAAATATTTTATTACCATCCCAGGTAGAAACACCTTGAAAGGACACATCAGGTACTAAAAAAATGAGTAGATGGAAAAGACATCTGTTCTTTAGGAGACCCCCGGATCTGCTATTTTGTGTCATTAAGCACAATTTGCAATACGTAGTACGTAAGTGTGGGGTGTGCTGAGCTGCGGGAGGCAGAGAGGTCGGCATCATGAAATGAGAGCGAGGAACAGAGTCATTAATGGTGGAAAAGGACCAGTAGGTAATTGGGTCTGTCCCCTGGGCTTACATGCCTGATTCCACGGGGTCTATTTTTAGGGTTTTATTTAGCTGACGGGGAGAACTCTAGGAGATGGTGGGGCTGCTTTCTTTTCTCCTCGGAAGACGATTAAATAGGCAGCCTGCCTTTCCCAAGGAAACGCTCCCGACGTTCGGTGCCCTCTTGGCGTTCAGGGTCATCCCGTCCGTGTTATTACGGCTCTGGGTCGGCACGTGAGCCTTTCGTTCGGCTTGGGTTTCTGTGCTGAGAGCCGTTGCTGTTATGAGAGCAGACATTTCCTAGTTATTACTTATGCTAACCAAGTCGATGTCAGTATGAATCAGCTAAATTTTAGTTTTCTTTCAGCTGATTTGTTCTTTTTTTTTTTCTTTAAAGATTTTATTTATTTACTTGAGAGAGGAGAGAGAGAGTGAGAGAGCATGAGAGGGGAGAGGGTCAGAGGGAGAAGCAGACTCCCCGCCGAGCAGGGAGCCCGATGCGGGACTCGATCCCAGGACTCCAGGATCATGGCCCGAGCCGAAGGCAGTCGCTTAACCAACTGAGCCACCCAGGTGCCCCACACCTGATTTGTTCTTAAATTGAATGATGATGCTAGATGTTGCTGAAGCAGACGGGACTGGACGTGGCTTCCGCCTTGGTGGCGGCCGTGGAGGCGGAGCGCCGTCCGGGCTGGGCGCTCCCGCCCTCACGCGCCCTGAGGACCTCCTTGCCCCTTCTAGTTCTGTTTCCTCCACACAGAGTTTTATGTTTAAATAAACTGGCTGTATGGGCTCACACATGCCTTTCTGATTTCTGGCTAAACTTTCATCATTTGCTTTATGTCTAATCCACGTGATCCCCAAATTTCCTGTCACGTGCTCCCCCCACCCCCACTGGCCCTCCCTCTCCAGAGCACGGCAGTGTTGGTGGATGTGGCCCCCCTCGGGGTGGGTGGACCAATAGGCTTGGCCCCGAGTGTCCTGGGTCTCTGTTACCCTGAGAAAACGTCTCCCATTGAACTGTACAGAGTCCTGAGAGTTGAAATTCTTCTAATTTTTACCTCCTGAGGTCAGCGAAGAACCTGGTGTGACAGCATTTCAGTGTGCAGGCCTTTGGGTGGCCTTGCATGCGGCCACTCTGGGCAAGCTCCCTCAGGACCCCAAGCCCTTGGCTGGTCAGACACCGCGCGGACCCCACGGAGCTGCTGAGGGTAGCCCGAGGGTGGCCGTGGGGACTCCCTCTCAGCCCCAGCCTGCGGCCCAGGTTGCCGCTGAAAATCTCCGGGATCGCTTGCTGTCTCTGGGTATTCCATACCGCGCCGTACGACCTCCACAAGCACGGTGACTGCATCAGGGGGTCACGGGCTCTGCTGGACCTGCCGCGAGCTTCGTTCTGGCATGGGGAGGGGATGCACCGTCTCGACTCGTGGCTGGTGTGGCCTGGAGGGTGGTCAATGGACATGGTGCTTCACTCATTCATTTATGTTTAAAGATTTTATTTATTTATTTGACAGAGAGAGACATAGCGAGAGAGGGAACACAAGCAGGGGGAGCGGCAGAGGGAGAATCGGGCTCCCCGCTGAGCAGAGAGCCCAACGCGGGGCTCCATCCCAGGACCCGGGGGATCACGGCCTGAGCCGAAGGCAGCGGCTTAACGACAGAGCCCCCGGCACCGTCACAAGAAGTGGTTCTCGTCTCCCTTCCCCGCCCCTCAACACACTATCCTGCATCTCCACAGAGTGAAATAAAAGCCAAACCCACACACCCAAGACGTAAAGACTGAATCAGAGAGTTTTAGACTCTCCCCTGGGCCGGTTCCTTTCTTTCTTTGCTCTGCTACGCTTGCAGGCATCCATGCCGCGGCTCTGGAGATGCAGAAGGGAGACGAGCTCTTCCTCTTGGTTTCTAGTCACGCGGAGCCCGGATGCACGCATCACGAGCAGGTACAGGGACCTGGGATCCAAAGATGAGTTACGTGGAGACGACAGGTGGGCAGGCTGCAAAGGTCTGCGATGTTCGAGGTGTTTCTCCTCTTTACGGCCTCACCCTGCGCTTCATGCTGCGTGATGGGGGCCTTGGCAAGTGCGGCTTGCCGGGCAGGGGTCCCCGGTGTGGGGGCGAGGGGCGCACCTGGACAGGTGAGGCGGGAGCTGTAGGAGGGGGAGGCCGGCTGGGGAGTTACTGAGGAGGGGGAAGGCGTTGGTCTCAGGTGCTGATTTGACTGAGAGGCCAGAGGGAGGGCAGACTTCAGGGCGCCTGTCCTGCTCTTGGTTGGGGCACCAGGAGCGAGGCGGGCAGAACCCAGGACTCCTTTGAGAAGGCCTCATTCAAACAAGCTGAGGGAGGCCGAGCCTCCCAGGACGTCCCACCTTCAGTCTGGAAACTGGCATTTTCCCCAGGGAGTGGCGTGGAAGGTTTGCCCTTGCTGGGTACGTGGGCTCACCTACCAGTGCTCCCTGAATCCTCACTACTTTGTTTGACAACGTCTGTCCTCCCCGGACTGTGTTTCCTGAGGGCAGATTCTGTGCCTGTCCCTCTCATCTTTACCCTCAGTACCTGGCGCTCGGCAGCGGCGGCCGCCCGACTGGATGGCAATTCAATGGCAGGTGACTTTGAGACATGTGTCCAAGACCTGAAGTCAGGCACTGCCTGGGGCTGGAAAGTGATGACGTGCACCTGTGCTGGAAGAGGTGTGTGTCCTGTGTGTCCCAGGGCCTGGGGAGCCCCAGCCCTGGATGAGGACACTGGCGTTGCTTACAGTTGCCCCCGGCGCTGGACCAGCAAACAGCCACACTGCAGGGGCACAGAACGGACCCGTCCAGGGCAACATTGACCAGATAATAAAAATGAGTCCCAGATGTGCTGGTCCACCCCTGGACTTGCGGCATCCTAAAGGGCCTCGTGCTTGTGTTTCCAAATGGTCGCAGGCTTCTCTTCTTCATAATACTTCCCGGAGGGGGTGGGGGGTTGGAGAGGAATCTGTAGCACTCATACGGCTTTCGATTTGCAGTTGCTTACATTTTAAAGCCTCCATACGAAAGTGAGCATTTGGCAGAGGTACTAGGACAATTGTCGTTTCCTGCTTAACTTTCAAAGAAATTGAAGTTAAGTGTCTATATTAACGTTTGTAAAATTTTAAGTGTGATTCTCTTATTCCATAATGAGCCTAAGTGCTTGGCCGTGTACGTCTGCAGATCTCCACTCCAGAGTGGGTGGGACCGCTGCACCCCGTGGGAGGGAGAGGTGATGAGACCCCAGGGGTCCATGCCACCAAGACAAAGGCGTTCAGGGACTACAGGCGTTATAATCCCAAATTGTCCATTTTGGTAGGAAAGATGTTTTTTTTGTGAATGCAAAAAATCCTAGGCAAACTCTGGATGCTGACAAAGGTGTTGGTGCTTGGCAGTTAGAGAAGATGGCATTTATGCAAATCGCCAGTCTGTGGGGCTGGGAAGGCACACACAGGGAGACACATTTCTGTCCAGTGAGCAGGCCGTTCCGCACTTGGCGCTGGGGCGCGGCCTGGGCCATGCCGTGTGTCCGCGGGACAGAGGACGATTATGAAGGCCCCGAAGACCCCACCTGACTCTAGTGCTGAGGGGTTCAGCTCTGCAGACAGCAAGGGAATCCAAGCCCCCAGATCCTCAGAGAAAGGACGGAGCCAGACAGCAGCGACGTGGTCACGACTTCACGGCTGAAAACCTCTGGCATGGACGCCACCACCCCGCACGGGATCTGGAGTCTCGATGGGGCCTTGGGAATGACCAATGTCATGCCAGCACTTTCAAGCCAAGCAGATGCTAATTCTAGGACGTGGTTCTGATCCTGAGCAAAACCTTTGATGTAGGAAACTGAGCGCAGGTCCCAGAGACCGTGGTCAGCCCCGTGGAAATTCACTCATCAGGAGATTGGACTCAAATGCTTAGAACAGCACCAACTGGTCAATATTAGAAATCTTGAGACATACTTATCAGCACTAAAAAAAAAATAATGCTAAAAATAAAATAGGAAGGGACAGAACGGGGCAAATGGCTGGTGGTGCGCCAGACCACACTGTCCCCTCCCAGCTGGCAGCCACCTGCCCATGTGTGCCCAGCCCTGCGGCCGGCAGCCCACCGATGCTGTAGGAACGAGCCGACCTGCACCTCATGCAGGCAGGCTTTGCAGAGGAGCAGGGGCTCCTTGGGGCTGACAAGGACGCTCCCAAGGCTCCAGGATGGGGTCCATGGGACAGGAGCAGGTCTGCCCAGGAAACACTGCTTTGGATGGTTGTGTGAGTGAGAAGAAACTTCTAATGTGCTGACTTATTAAAATGTGGGGTTAGCGATTTTGCAGCAACTAGTATTACCTGATGTCGTAGCAAAGCAAAGTTCTTACCCAGAAGAAGCCGGGAGAGTCATCCCCTCGAGGCTGACGCTTGTGATGTAGGGAATGTCGGGCTGTCCAAACTCCAGCGGTCTGTCTCCTCAAGACGCCCCAGATGGAGACATGGGGCTTCATAATGTGCAGGTGCGATGGGGCAACATCGCTGCCCTCATCTCCCCAACACTGTCCTGGCCGGGGCAACGCATGCGCCTTCAGCAGCCACACATACGCGCAGTATTTGAAAGTGTGTGATTGTTAGACACAAAGTCGTCTCTCGTGAATTAGATTCCATTTTGAACGTGGAAACATTTACCCCATGGGTTTTGGAGCTTAGAAAGTAGGGTTTTGTTTAATCCATTTCTGGTGGAGGTGACTGGCAGTTGGGGGGTTCCCCCTTATTGGCCAGGCCTGAAATGGGGAGCACACGTCCCATATGTGGTGATGTCCTCCTGCTGGGGCTCCAACCCATCACACCAGAGATGCTGGCTGGGGCGGGCGAACATGGCCCGGTTATGCTACGTTCCCTGGGGCTCTGGGGGCCTGCACCCATCTCTCCTGGCTTTCAGATGATGTCTGACATGCCTGGACATGATTCTGTGCTAGGCTCACTGTTGAGAAAAATGGCAGTAACGTGAATTTAGTGCAAAGGAGAATGGCGGGCTCTGGACCCGGGGGGCCACCTGGGTACGGAGCCCCTCGTGGAAGCCTGTTCAATGCTGTTATTTCAAATGCAAAGGAGAGCATATCTATGTCCCTATGCTTTGTGGGAGAAATTTAAGTTTGACAACCAAAGAATAAATGAGAAGTCAATGCAGTCTTGACACTTATGGAATCTCATTAATAGATCTCTCTCATGCTTCTAGAATATTTTGATTTCTGCTTCCCTAAAAAACATGTTAGCTAATGTCTAATACCTCATAGCATCTCTGGGTGAGGTCTTTGCTGCTTAGAGCTGGATCCATCTCAATTCACGCTTGCCAAGCTTTGCATACTTTTGGCTCTTAATTTCTGACCTTATTTTGCTTGTAGCAGGTACTTTTCTGTGATGCACGAGCTCTCTGGTTTGGTTTGAACCTTGATGGAGTCAGAGACGTGTCCTCTCTGTCGCCAGCTCCTTGCTACCACAAGACACAGGACGAAGTGATGAACAGGACGACGGTTCTAAATTTTCTCCTTTTTCCATTGTGGCTTCGGCAAAGAGAGCTTTTCTCTTGGTAGGAAGGAGGGCGTCAGGAAGGAAGCGTGGGCCTGATGGGTCTGCCTGGCGCCCAACTCGGACGCAACTTCAGCTGTAACTTCAATGCTGGCAGTGGGCTGGGGAGGCCACACAAGCTGGGAGTTTTTTAAGCTCCACATTGAACCATGTTTTCATTGAATACAATTACAAAAGAACATAATATCTCAAATTTTTGAGTCACAATCTTAGGCTTATTACTGTCAAAAAGCAATTACAAGCTATTTTTATGCAGAGCTCAAACATAAAATTAAAGACTCAGAAATGAAAGAGAAACATTTTTAACCATACTATCCAGTGCTCACAACATTATGTATGAGCCAAATGTGGAGCATAGAAAATATGCATATTCTGCAACCCATGGAGGGTGTTTACAGAGATAAACTGGAAGAATAATTTGGGCCAGCTGTTTGTAGTAACTTTATTTCTATGCTTGCTGATATGTTAGAGTACAGAAGAGTCAGGAGAAAAGATTGTATTGAAATGTTTAAAGTCTTGAAATAAACTAACTTTTTTCGAACGCGGTGTTTAAAACCAGAGATGAGACCGTTTCGTAATCCATCTGAGCAACCTGGGTAGAAGGATAGAGATTTCTGGGATGCTGGGCTCTGTGTTTGCCTGTGGCCTCCCCGTGAGCTCGGGGTCAGGGGCCGTGACAGCAGGAGCGCCCAATCCAGAAAAGGTGCCCGAGACGTCTGAGCACTTGAGGCCGCTCACACACAGGCACTCGCCCGGGTGGTCAGCGCGCCCCAGCGGTCAGCCAGCCCGGCTGTCAGGCAACACAGGTTATCGTCTCTGCAGAGCAGGGGCCTGTCCCTGCTGGCCCGGTGGGAGGGTCTGGAGAAGCTGGCGAGCTCGTGGGCTGAGTGAGACGGAAGGACGGTGGCAGTCTGGTGCCAGTGTTCGGACGCAACGGTTTTAGCAGGTCGTATTTTGCTGCTGCTAAGTTCTAAAATTCCAGATGCCTGGTGGGTTTGCCTCTTAACATCAGGGTCCTCCCTGTGTCTCTGAGCGGAGCTTTTACTGGGAAGGCCTGTTTCTCAAAGTGCTACCCTGTAGTACCCACCATCTCCTCACCCTGACGGTCAGAAGACGGGAAGAGGACTTTCCTCTGGATTTCCATCCCCAGAATCAACTCTGTGACATGGAGCGGGTGCTCTGCTCAGTTTGGAGCAAAGGTGCGAGAGGAGAAACATCCCAGGGCGGCGGGCCCGAGTTCATGGCCTGTCGGGCAGGAGAGCACAGTCATGGCATCCTGAGCCGGTAGGGGCTGGACTGGTCCACCACCCGTCGCGCTGCTGCCTTGGATGGGCCAGGAATGGAGCTCTTTCCAAGGGAAATGTAACAGTGACTGTTGTGCCCCTCGTTCCCGCAGACCCTTCACAAAACTTCCCTGGAGTCCACTCCATGCGTCTACAGAGCCGCGGCGGTGTCACCCCTGCTGTGCATGAAGACACCAAGATGGTGCCCACGAGGCGTGGACGCATTAGTGGAGGCAAGCTCTGCCTGTTGGCACTCCCTCCCTCGGGCGGTGAGGAGCCCCGATGGCCCTCAAGACCAGGCACGTGGGCCTGCGGGTTCCACGGAGGATTCAGAGGGCCTGTGGCCACAGGCCCAGCTGGACATCACGTGGGGGAGGACACAGCACCAGACCTCAGCTTGGAGTCTCCGGGCTCGCCATGAGGTGGAGGTTACCCAAGAAGGCCAGACCAAGGTCTCCTGAAAGCAGACGGTGACACCAGGGCTTTCCTGCACTTTTGCTGAGCTCCCCGTCCTTGGTCTGTCTGTCCTGTGGGTCGGTGCAGATGAAACGTGCTGGGCCGTGGGGGTCCGGTGGGCTTGCCTCCAGTAGCGTGGCTCTGGACATGCACTTTTAGAATTTAAGAAGTCTTTCCCTCCTGATTTTACAAAATGTTTGTAGCCCACGATCCTGGGAAGCCATCTTATGTGCCTGAAAACCTTAATGAGCACAGGGCACCAGAGCATGGCTTCTGATTTTCCTAATTAGGAGCAACGGGTATGGGACCAGGAGTGAGTCTGTGGCGCCTCTCATGTGTCCTGCGTCCCTTTTGCTTTCCAAGGTGGATTTTATTCCTAAAGTTCCGGAGCTCAGGACAAGGATGGGGTCTTAACAAACAAACCTACAGACTGTCAGACCACACAGAGTGCGTGTACCTGTGGCTGCAGGTCTGGACATACTGTGGCCCACACGTGGGAGTTCATCCGACCACGTCTTCCCTCCAGGTCCCTCCAGGAACATGATGGGGTGAACTCAGGAGAAGAGGCCCAGGGAGCAGCTAGAAATCCTGTGTCCCAACACCCCCACCCAAAACACAGTGCACACGTGTGCTTTAGCCAGGAGCATGCTAGCGCTGGTGTGCAACCGTCACCGCGCAAACCCACTCCAGCATGACACATGCAGGGGACATGCAGCGGGGGCAGCCGGGTGGAGTGTCTGTGCTCCCTGTGACCGAGCTGTGCCCTGTGGGCGTCCACCCGCCTTGGGTCAGGCCATTTGCTGAGCCCCGATTTCAGGTCCTTAAAAGCACCGGCAGCGCTGTTCCCACGAGCTGTAACCAGCAAACAAGTATATGGATAATCACACGCGCTCCCACAAAGATCTCCCGTGTTCTCAGACCAATCCATTTCCTGCTTCAGTGAACCGTCCTGTTGTTAATCTGTGCAGTCTCACCCCGGGTGATGGAAATACTTGCCCTCTTTCCAGGTGCCCATAACTATTGTTTTAGGTTACATGTATAATGCATGAGAAGAACCTGTTGGTCAAACGTTCCAGACAGGCTGTGCAACTCTGCATCAGTCGGCAATGGTCACTCCAGCCAGGGGGAGGGAGAGAGAGTCGGGGGTTGCCTTCATTTCCCCAAAGAGCAGTTTATGGTGATGTAGCACATGCCGTGATGTTCACCCACCGAACGTGGTTTCCGTGGTTTCGGCGCACTCGCAGTGGTGTGCGGCTGTCCCTGCACCCGTGCTGCCTCATTCTCGGACCCACGTCCCTTGGCGTGGCCCCAGTACACAACCTCCCAGCTCCTGACGACGACCGTTTGCTCTCTGCCCGTGTGTCGTTCCAAGAAACGGAATCACATAACTTGTGGTCCTTCTGTGACGGACGTCGTTGCTTTGAGCCACGGTGTCGCGTTGGTGTGTGTTGTCGCGTCTGCGCGCTTTGTTCCTCCCCATCTGCTGACACCGCTCCCTCAGAAGAACTTATACGTTATATGTATGATGTGCCACTTCCTTATCCACTCATGAGCCCGTGGACTTTTGGGTTGTTTTCAAATTTTGGTTCTTGTGAAAAATGATTCTTGTCCTAGTTTTTGTAAGTATTTTTTTTAAAAGATTTTATTTATTTACTTGACAGACAGAGATAGCAAGTAGGCAGAGAGGCAGGCAGAGAGAGAGGGAGGAAGCAGACTCTGTGCTGAGCAGAGAGCCTGATGCGGGGCTCGATCCCAGGACTCTGGGATCATGACCTGAGCCGAAGGCAGAGGCTTTAACCCACTGAGCCACCCAGGCGCCCCGAGTTTTTGTAAGTATTTAGAGCAAGCATGAAGACGGCATTATAGAATCTTGCAGCTGGGTGATCCTGTGTTCTTAGGACGGAGTGAAGTGGTCTGATTACCAGCCAGGTGTGCTGGCGGCAGCAGGGTCTCCTGGTCGGTACTATCTTTCCTTCTTGTGACTTGTTGATCTCCCTGAAGTAATGCCAGGGCTTGAGAAGGGCCCGATCCCAGGTACAAACTACACTGGAGGCGTGGGGTCAGGCAGAAGCTCGATCAGGAAGCCCTGCAGAATCCGGTCACAGATCCAGGGAGCAGAGCCAAGGTCCCTTCTCTGCCCAGCCTCGGGGGCAGGTGGGCTATGAACTTGGGGCTTCTGTCCATGGGTGGGCCACTGACGGCCTCCACTTTGGGGTTTGCACTTCTGAGGTCAAGAAGTGAGGCGAGTCCTAGCAACGTGACCATTGCGCTGTGATGTCCTCGAGGAGTCACGTACCCTGGGATATTTCACTTTCTGTTGCCGGTTTTGATACGTGTGCTGTGACGTTCAAAGTGACGGGGAGAAGACAGCTGGGGTTTCAGGAATGAAAGCACCTCCCATGTCCTGTGAGTCTGCAAGCACCCCTCATTCCGTCCAGCCGTGGGCTTTGCCAAGCTGTCCCTCACCCCTTGATGTGGAAACTGAGGCCCCAGCACTCGGTCCTCCCGGTCAAGAACCACAGCTGTCCCCCCATCTAAGACGGACTAATATTCTCTCTCTCTCTCTCTACGGCCCCTCTGCCAGCGCGCAACGCTGCTCTCTCCACGTCTGGGCTTCCGTGTGTGTGCGGAATGCGGGGCCTGGTGCAGAGAGGAAGTCCTGTACAAGCTCACTCGTTTACGGAGTCGAAGAGCCTTGGGCTTCCGGAACCGGGACGGGGGTCCCCTGGCCGGGGTTGGGGGCAGACGCTGATACAACATCTGTTGTAAGAGGAATGAATTCTAGACCCCAACGTGCAGCACGGTGACTGTGGTGATGACACCCACTGCATACTTGACACTTTCTTTCTTTTTTTTTTTAAAAAGATTTATTTATTTATTTATTTGACAGACAGAGACCACAAGTAGGCAGAGAGGCAGGCAGAGAGAGAGGGAGGAAGCAGGCTCTGTGCTGAGCAGAGAGCCGGATGCGGGGCTCGATCCCAGGACCTGGGATCATGACCTGAGCCGAAGGCAGAGGCTTAACCCACTGAGCCACCCAGGCGTCCCACACTTGACACTTTCTAAGAGAGCGGCTCTCAAGCGCGTTCATGCGCGCCTGGCATTGGAACCCCGGATTTAAAGGATTGTAATTGATGTCGGTGGGGGGGCGTCCCCAAGCGTCACTGTGGTGCTCGTCTCACCGCGTGTACGTGTTTCAAACATCACATTGTGTACCTTTAACTCATATGATCTTTATTTTTAAAATGCCGGCATTTGGACTGAGAGAGGCGCGTCACGTGTGGAGATACCCAGCTTCGCCGGACTGTTCCCGTGAGGACTGATGGTGAATTTCCTCAGATGCCGTTGCAGCCTTGTGGGGCTGCTTATGTGACTTCTGTGCTCAGATTGGCCAGTCCGGCTAGTTAATGGAATTCTTTTCTAATATCGAGGAAGAGGAGCAGAGGCTCTGAATGTGTGGAATGGGCAACTTGCCCTGTGCCTGTCGCCCCCATGAGTGTCCACCAGCACCATTCAGGCACGCTTGCTGAGGGCTCTTGGGTGTATTTTATCGTTTTCTAGTGCTCTGAGAGTTGGTAATTTGGGGGCGGTCAATCTGAACAAACCAGAAGCTTCCTTCACTGGGCCACTCATTTTAAATATGAGAAACCTTTGTATTAATTAGCTGGTTCCTTACATATGTAATGTGACCGGGGCTGTGAGATTGCATAAATGATGGCAAGGTGAATGCTTGTTTTGACAAGTTCATAGGTGCATCAGACACCGAAGGAAACAGGGAAAGAAGGTTGTAGAGCATGGCCTGGTCCTCGGGAGGATGATAGCAGATATCGCAGAATTCAGACGCTGGAGAGGGGACAGCTCTTCTTCCCTCGACCCCATGCTGGCTGGACAGATCCCGGCAGGTGCACAGGTTTCCTTTCCAAATGGAGTTTGCCACCTGTCAGAGTTTTTATTTGTTTGTTTATTTTCTATTTGGACTTTCTTTTAGTTGAAGAATAACATGCATATATAGAAGAGTGAGCAAAACATCAAAGTGTCAGTCAACTGTCCAGAAGATGAAATCCATTTAACTACCACCTAGATGGGGAGAGGATTCTAGAAAGTGTCTTCATGGCTTGAGTGCCATCTTTGTCTTTCTGAAAGGTAAGCACTCTCGTCCCTCTACAGTCTGTTGTAGTTTCATGGGGCTTTGACATTTATAAGGTGGACTTAGATAGCGTGCATTCTGTTTTGTTTGGCTTCTTTGTTCAACCTTGTGATGACCAGACTCACCTCTGTCACCGATTCACTATAGGTCATTCCCTTTCAACGCCGTGCAGCATTCCTCACATGGGAAGAGCGTGACGTCCCCTTCCATTCTATTGATGGGCATTTGGGTCATTCCCCACTGTTCGCCCTCAGGAATACGTATGGCAGGGTTGAAGCACACAACCGAGTCACCAGGAGTGAGATACAGGAGGGGACAGGGCTTTGGCCTCTCGACACTTGTGCACCTGAGGAATGTTGCTGCTTCTGTGCCTGGAACCAGAGCCTGACATCAGCTGGATGGTGTGACATGGGGACAGAAGGATGAGGGCAACTTGCATGTCCAATTTGGAAAGCAGGAGGATAGACTCAGCCCCAAGTGGTTTCCCACCATCTCCAAGCCTCCAACTTAGCCACACAGATGACCTTGGAGAAGTGGGACCCTTTGTTGAAGGCTCAGAGGATGAGGGAGGAGGTCAGCTGGGCCAGAAGTGTGGCTGTCCAGCTGTAGCCATGGAGACCAAGGGACCTAGCAGCACTGTGGCCTGCCTGACCAGAGTCAAAGCAATCCTGAAGACATGTCTGTCTTCTGCTTATGGATTTTGGAGCTCTCTGTGCATCGCAGGTATGATCCTTTCGTTCGCGAGTGTGTTGCAAACATCTTACCGTGTGGCTTACATTTTCATGACATTAATGGTTCTGTTTGGTGGATGGTTCTTTGTTTCAGTGTCATTCAATTTCTCAGGCTTCCTCTTTGCAGACAGTTTCGTATTCTGTTTAGGATAGCTTTTCCTATTCCGAGATAATGGGGTTTTTAAAAATACAATCTTTTAGAAGTTTTTATTCTTTGGATTTTTGTATTTATATCTCGAATCCCTTGGAAATCATGTGGTGTGAGGCAGGGCTCCATTTTGTTTTTCCACATGGAGACATGAACGGCCAGACCCCCTGCGGGCTTCGTCAACTGCTCTTCAGCATCACACTCATCAATAATCAATACTTGTTTACGGATGGGCCTGTCTCCGAGTCCTTTTTCTGATCTACTGCTCTGTCTTTTCTCTTTTAATATCACATTGTCTTCATTACTATCTTTGGATAAGATGATCTTCTCCAGAGCAGGTCTTCTCGCCTGGTTCATAGCCTTGAGTGTCCACATACGTTTTATTTATTTATTTATTTTTTTAAAAAAGATTTTTATTTATTTATTTGTCAGAGAGAGAGAGTGAGAGAGCAAGCACAGGCAGACAGAGTGGCAGGCAGTGGCAGAGGGAGAAGCAGGCTCCCTGCCGAGGAAGGAGCCTGATGTGGGACTCGATCCCAGGATGCTGGGATCATGACCTGAGCCGAAGGCAGCCGCTTAACCAACTGAGCCACCCAGGCGTCCCTCCACATACGTTTTAGAATGGATTTGTTGTCTTCAGGTCTCCATTTAGGCTTTAATTGGGGTTGCGTTGAACTTACAGCAACTTGAGGAATTTGAGAATTGACATCTTCGTATAGGGAGTTTCCCCATCCACTAAGTGTGTGTATCTCCTCATTTACTTAGTTCTGTAATTTCTTCTAGTAAGGGCTTGTTGGTGCCTTTCCTGGTGAATGTAAGAGTGTGCACATGTGCAGAGGTAGAGATCATGCATTTACTAGATTTATTTCTAATCCTAGGTGGCTGCAAAGCATTAGGTACATTTGATGCTAATCTAAATAGTGTTTTTTTTTTTTTTTTTTTTACTAAGCTGAATCTTAGTCAATGTTCCCCGTGTACCAGAAAGTAAGGTGTAGTCTACAGTTGTTGTACAAGTGAAATTTGTTGTCTTGTTCTAATGTTTAAAAAGAATCTGCCTCCTCCATGTTTTAACCATTCTTCCTCTCAGTTATTGAACAGGAAGAACTCACATCTATTATAATTGTGGGTTTGTTCATGTGTTTGCTGGTAACAAGTTCTCCTGGTTTTTGCTTACCTGGGAACGTCTCTATTATAGCATCCTTCCTGATGCTTATCTGTGCTGGATACAGATGTCTGGGGGGCCATTCCATCTTTTAGCAATTTGAAAATATCATTTCATTGTCTTCTGGTTTTAATTGTTTGTTTTGAGGAGTTAGCTGTCATTCTAATGCTTCTTCCTTTGAATATAATATGCCTTTGTTCCTCTTACTGCTTTTAAGATATTCTCTCTTTTTAAAAAGCAATTTTACAGCACCTGGGTGGCTCAGTCGGGTGTGCATCTAACCTTGATTTCGGCTCAGCTCATGATCTTAGGGTCCTGAGATTGAGCCCAGTGTTGGGCTCTGTGCTCAGCAGGGAGTCTGCTTGAGACTCTCTCTCTCCCTTCCTCTGCCTCTCCCTCTGTTCTCTCACACTCTCTCTCTAAAAAAAAGGAATTTTATTATAATGTGTTCATATGTAATTTTATATTCCAACTGGTGTTCCAAGGACTTCTTGAATCTCTGGCTTAACATCTTTCAGTATTTGATACTCTTTTCTGTTCTTATCTCCCCAAACAGAGCCTCTGGAATGTGTTTACTCTTACCTCTTAGATTCCAAATACACATAGGACATCCCACTCTAATCTATCCATTTCAGGTTTCCTCTTTATTTTCCATTCCTTTGTCTCTCCATACTTCATCCGGGATGTTTTCTTCTGGTCAATTCTCCAATTCACCAAGTCTCTCTTCAACTAGATCATATGATAATATCAGATCTCGTATCTGACAGTATCTGATAATATCAATCTGATATCTTATCTTCAGCTTATCTACCCTCTATCTATATCTGAATTTTAAAGGTCGTCTTCTCTATTCTTCTACAATTTTAAGCATTGTCACCCCCCCACCTTGTCTCTTGGTCTCTGGCTGTGCAGATGGTGGATGTGGCTGGGGTTCTCTGTGGCTCTCCCCTCCTTTCTCTGTTCTGGGAGTCAGGGCCACCCCTGACTTGCTCTGACCAGTAGAATCTGGTGGAAGTGATGCTGCATGAACTCTGAGCCTGCACTTTCACATGTCCCACCCTCACGCTGGAAACCCTCTAGCCACTGTGAGAGTAATCTGGCCAGACTGATGAAGGATGGGAGGCCATGTGGAGAAAGGCCCAGGCATGTGGGCACTTCCACTGACCTTGTCCTCCTGGAGGGGGTTCCAGACATGAAGGAAGGCCCAGCAGAGGACAAGTGAGACTGGCTGGGACCAGGCAAGCTGCCACCTGAGGTCGTCCTGACCTGCTGGGCTAAATAATCCTGTTCTTGTATTAAGCCTTGTTGTATGAGGTGGTTTGTCGCGTATTTCTCTGTTTAAATTCTCAACCATTAAAAAAATTCTTTAAATATACTGGTAGTGTAATTTTAATCTATTCACATTCTATACTCAGAGTCCTTGTGGGCATGGTTGTACTGCACATCTGTTCTCTTACTTTTGGTCTTGACTTTTATTTTTCTGATGAATTTGCTTATTATTGGTATAATGATGGACATTGCATGAGAAAATCTTCAAAATATTTTGAGGATTACGATATCTATTTTCAGACTGCATTTGCCTCTGGGGGACAGTTACAGATCTCGTGGGAACCCCTCCGTCCAGTTTCACAGGTCTAGAGTCTATGAAACTTGCCTTCGGTAATAGGGTTAACCCTTCAGAATCCCAACCTAGAGTGTGGGGCCTTTGCCAGTCTTCCCTTTCAAAGCTAGGTTCTGATTTCTAGGCAGTAGACTAGGGAGGCTGTTAGAGACCTTGTGCATGTTTGGATCTCCCGCTGCCCCCTGGGGACCATGGCGCTGTAGGAGAAAGCTGTTCCAGACCCTGTGCCCCCTTCGCCCCATGTCTCCTTCTAGACCAAGCCTGGCAGGTCCTTCATGGCCGTGTCCTTTCTTTCTGAACTTTGTGCAAAGTTAGTTTTTTAAAAGCAGATTTTCTGTCTTTTAGCATGAGAATTAGTTAGAATTATCTGGACCTGCATTACCAGAAACAGAAATACACAGGATTTAAACAGATTTTTTTTTTTTTATTTTAAGCATAGAGAAGTACAAAGAAAGACATAAAAGCCATTCCTATTTCCACATGCAAATGTTAGCACTTTGGTCCATGTTGGAACTCTCCAGAGAAACTTCAAATGGGGTCGGTGTTCAGCACGAGGCTGAGGTGAAGAAGAGGGACACGGAGCTTGGCGCCCTGAGGACTGTGCATCCTGCAGCGGACAAGACACTGACCTGGGCTGGATGCTGGTGACGTTCATTATGGTCTTTGGATAGATTTCCAGTGAGTCATAGCGTTTGACAAGGAGGAGACCCTGAAGATGCCTTCTTGTTTGTGGAATGTTCTGGGTTACATGATTGTGTGGCTTTAATAGAACTGTAATCTTTAAGGGATCTGTGCCCGTTGCTCAGAAACCATTAATGCAGCTTCTGTGAGAGAATCACAGAGTGTTATGCCCTCATTTGGAAGGGCAAGAGGTGATAATCAAACCAGTTTACATGAATACGTTCGCTTTATCCACCGATTTACTGAGTGCCCGTGGATGTTCTGAAGGGAAAATCCATTCAAATGAATACCTGATGAGGCTCGGATGTCTGGTTACACAGAGCGCTTCGGCCGTGCATTTCTGAAATTTCCTTTGAAATCCCAAGGATATCGTTTAGCTTAGGAATGCATTATTAATGTTCCAATTAATATAAAATTCTCTGTTGTATTTTTGGTGACTTGAGTAAGAACCGATAAATCTTACAAACTACAGTGCAAATTGCAGCAAAAATACTTGAGGACATTCTCCGGTCTAGAAGTACAAGCTCCCTTCACAGCTTCTTGTGCTTGGCACAGATTTCCTTACTTGCCTTTGTTACTAATGTAGACGCATGTTTTCTGAGTTCGCACTGAATTCTAAACCAGGCCCTTCCTAGGACGGAGCCCCGCAATTCCTGCTGCAAACAATGACATTGCTCCGGCATCATCATAATTAGAAGCTGGAGGTTAATGCGGCACCTTTAAAGATGGCTCACAGTGATGCCAAATATTTGCACAATTTCCCGGAATTTGCAAATTGTGTCCTACTTAGCATTCATAGGTGCAAAGCGAGTAACTCCTTGTGTGTGGCCACCGTGGGAGCTCCGTTTAGCGTACGTGAACCAGAGAGCTGAGGGTTTCACGGCAGGTGATGGGTCCTGTGATGACATTCTGGAGAATTTATCCTTCTGCATGAAGGAACTAAGAAACCGAGCAAAGGCAGGGGCTTCCTTTGACATTCTTGGAGAAAACCGGTCATATGGAAGCACATCTGTCTCTGAATGAACGCTCTGGGGGCCTTGGATAAGGACAGTGTTGCTTTCTGCACTTTTCATTCATCTTTAATCTCCGAGGTTCCCTGCTTTCCGCCGTCAGATGTGCGAGCCTGTTTAACCGCTCTGTCTCCCGCGCGTTCTCTGGCCAGCGGCGCACTTTGCCCTGCCCTTGGAGAGCTAAGGGGGCCTCGAGGATCAGGGCCCATCCCACTGTGTGCGTCTCCTCCCCCCAATGCTGGCCACTGGGGCATGGCCTGGGGAGGGGAGACCCCGTCATCCTCCCCATCTCGTCACCTCCCGGTGCATTCAGACCACCGCACAGACCGTGCAGTGGGATGGGCACAGACCGTGCCCATGGAAACATTACCTCTCGTGGCATGTGGACACGGCGCGCTCTGTTCAGGGATTATTTTATTGGAGACTTTTTAGATGTTGCAAAAAGCCCAGGGCAAACTCCCGTTACAGTGTGTAAGGACACCGTGGCCTCCGCTGGGGCTCGCTGAGGGCTCACGGCCATCCGATGGCAGCAAGGCCACGGCAGGTGCTCCTGTGGCCGTGGGAAGGGCATGGACCGTCCTGTGTGGTCGGGCGCCCCCAAGGCCACCAGGGTCTTTGGGAGTCCTGAGTCCTCCCAGAGACGCGATGGTGCCACGGCCCTGCCTGCGGCTTCATGCCAATGGAGGTGTCTTCGTTGTATAGATGGGATGACTGTCCACAGATGGCCACCGACGGCACGTTGCTCGGTGGGCCAGTCTGGATGAACGTGGGGATAACAAACGGAGAGTTAGAGCTCTTGCTTGCGCGAGGGTGCGGGGCGGCCTCCTGAGCTCCTAGGGCACTCCGTCCCGGGGCGGCCCATGCACCCTCCGTTGCCGTCTCAGCAGAACCTTTCTGAGCCCCCGCTGGGCGCAGGCACAGAGACCCTGGCTGGGTGCCCGGCGGGAGGACGCAGGGCTCGGCGGCGCCACTCAGGCTGGGTCGCTACCCTGTTTTTCCAGCGGCGTCAAACACTAAGCCTGTCGGACGTTGTCGGGGGGCTGATGCCCTTACCGCAGGCGCCTCTGTTTTCTCTTCTGGCTCTTGATTTTCCAGCCTTTATATAGGTTAAGATCCTCCAAAACCCAACCAGGCAGCCACCGGCCCCGGACTCCAAGGTCTCGGCCCCTGGTGTCTCGGACGTTTGTGGCCCCCGAGACGCTTTGAAATCGGTGCGCCCCCTGCTGGCGGCGGAGTGTCCTTCCGTTCTACAGAGCGGTCCTGGGAGGGTTTGGTTATAAAGGGATTGGACAGTTTCATGAACGCAGCAACCAAGGGGTTGGTTCTGAGAAGTCATGTGGATGTCGCCTGAGGCTGGCGTCCGGCTTTTCCTGGGAGAGTGCTGATGTGTGGGAACTATTCTGATGTCAAGCACTCTCGTTTCATAACCGTGTGTGGAACGAAGACCCCACTCCCTTACCTGTGACATAGCCTGGAGCTCAGCACAGGGTGCGCCGGGAACCCCTAGAGGAGTTCTGCGAGAAGAGGCCTTTTCTCTGAGTGCCAGGCACCATGGGGAGTGCCGTGCTGTTCCTGTCTCCCGCCCGATGCCTGGAGTGGAGAAGGGACACGGGGGAGGGGGGCTCGTGATGGCATTCTCCTGGCAAGGACTCGGGCTGGGAGATGCTAAGTCCTGAATTGCACACAGCGAGGCCACAGAAGGACAGGACAGGCCTGAATTCTCTTGTTCTGCAGTCACCGTCACACTACATGGTGCCACGAGAACCTGGCTTCCAGGGCTGACGCCGTGCCAGGTGCACCACGAGCTGTCACACTGCGTCCCCCCACATGAGCACACCGTCCCCATGGCACCGAGCTCCCGCGTATGCACCCATGGGTCCCTGGAGTGGGTCGCTCTCAGCTGGCTGGAGCTGAGTGGGGCTGTGATGGTGGCTTCAGTCCACGCATGCCTCCCTTTCTGGGGACTGGTGGCTGCCTGGGGCATAGCGAACGTTCAGGACAGCAAGCCTGCTTTCTGGCCAGCATCCGTCCACATGGCTGACCCTATGGAGCCATGGCCGGGAGGTGGGTGTGGTGCTCCAGAGCCCCGGGGTCGAGAGGGATCCCTCAGCCCAGTGCAGGGACGCTGGGTCCTGTTTGCTGGAGCCAGCAGGAGGTGAGCACTGCCACCCAGCAAACTGCGTCTTTTACCCCGTCCTCCTTGGTCATGGTGCAGTGCAAAGTCAAAGGGACCATGGAAAACAGGCCATGTGCTCGAGGGGGCATAGAATGGAAGGTTCTGAGATGCTCCCTGCCCATGGCTGATGCCCGCTGGACACCGGCTGACGTCCGGCCCGCCGTGGAACGTGTATGCCGACAGCCCCTTAGCCCTCCATGCCCTGATCCTGCTTTACACATCATCACAGCTGTCAGCACGCGCCGGCGTGATGTGCCCCTGCCCACGGGCCGTCGTTCTTCCCCTGCTGGAGGGTCAGCCCGCCACCGAGGACCTCGTTATGTGCACGGCGACATTCCCTCCCTGCAGGGCCCGGTGCAGGCCTGGCACACAGCTCGTGCCCAGACACCAAGGAGGGTGTGTAAGGTCGTGGTGCATGACTGTGGGTCTGCACCCTGCACCGAATCCAGGGCCGGTGGAGACCCTGGCGTCCGGCGGAGCTGACCTCACTGACCCACTGAGGCTCCAGACGCCCGGTGAGAGAGCACCTGGCCATTCGGTCACATGGAGCCCAGTTCCCGGAGAAGGCCGCCCGGGTCCCGGTGCGCTTCGTGAGCTGTGTCTGAAGACGGCTCTGGACGGCGGACCCCGGAAGGGCTTCCGTGACGGACAAAGACGTGCGGAGGACCCTGCGGTGTCCCAGGGAGGCGGCCTGACCAGCTGGCGCTCACACGCACGGGACCCACATCGCCTGATCAGGGGGTCAGCCTCATGGCCTCACCCACACACCTTCCACATAACACACACTGTGGTCGCTTCTGTGGACGTGAAGTGTGTTCAGATAACACAGATTAAGAAAATTGGTTTCTGTCTATTGACATTCTGGTTCTCAACCCAGTGGTTTCTTATTTAACTTTCATTATTAGGAATGCTTAGCACATCAAAACAATGTTAATTATTAGCTTCAGGCAGGAAAATAATATACACAAACAGAACATTTATCATTCTCTCCATGTGCTAACTATCCCCAGCCATGACGGCCACCACTGGTTGAAGAAAGAAGTGTCGATATCTGGTCCTTGACCCTGGGCTCACACGCCCATCTGGAGGTTTGCCAGACTCTGAGACGGGTAAACTTTGTCATACCCTATGCTCTGGGTTGGGACTTTCTGGGGTCATATAGACGAAGGTCCGCTTTCTGTCCTCACCCTCTTGGGTCTCAGACAGTAACTGTCCTGACCCCACTGCTCCCAGGGAGTGTGAGTTATCATTTATACCAAAAAGTCTTGGCGAGAACTCTGGTGTCTGGGCACGTCACGCCTGTTGTAGGCATCTGCTGTGGTTTCAGAACCTGTATTTGTCTTGGGGAGATTTGAAATCGAAAAGGAACTTCCATGGCAGAGCACCCCAGCAGTGGGGCAAAGAGCCAGGTTTCCCTCGAAAGGCTCCCAAGTCTTGGAAGAAAACATCTTCCAAAAAATTTTGGAAGAAAACATTTGAAAACATCCCTACGAAGCACAAAAATATTAGAAAGTTTTAAAAATAACAAAGTAAATATGCGGGGAGAGAAGCCAATGTACAAAAATCTCTGAAATGTCTCCAGTTGCTTCAAACATTTTTTAAAATCTGTTTTATTTAAATCGGTTTGGTTAACATACCATGCATTCCGAGTTTCGGGGGGAGAAGCCAGGGACTCCTCAGGGGCAGGGGGCACCCAGTGCTCATTCCAGCAAGTTGAACACTTTTTTAGGTCGTTTTTTTTTTTTAAATATTTTATTTATTTAACACAGAGAGATCACAAGTAGGCAGAGAGGCAGGCACAGAGAGAGGAGGAAGCAGGCTCCCTGCTGAGCAGAGAGCCCAATGCGGGGCTCGATCCCAGGACCCTGAGATCATGACCCGAGCCGAAGGCAGAGGCTTAACCCACTGAGCCACCCAGGTACCCTTAGGTTGCGGTTTTTGCCTGTAGTTGTCTAGGTTGTCCAAGGCCGTGGAATGGAGATCTGCGCCTTGTCGTCCGTCCGGGTGGCCAAGCGGGCGCCACTCCTGGCACCTGCCCCTGGGCGCGGCGTGTGGAAGACCTGGGGTACCACGGCCAAACCAAACACAGGCCGAAAGAGCAAACCTGTGGGGCGTGAGAGATGCGGACGCTCGGAGCTGGATAAGGCGCCCGCGTGCACAGAGCACGGCGGCCCCCGCCAGAGTTAGCTCTATTTCCTAGATTACGTATGTTGAGAAGTTCGGGGCGAGGGTTCGCTGCCACGAGACAACGGAACTCGTCGGGAGAGCAGATCCGCAGCCGGAGTTTAGGTGTGTGGAGAGACACAGCGCCGGCGAGGCAGACCCAGCGCCTGGCTGGGGTGTCGGGAGGGACTCTGAGGTCCCTCCACAAGGGCGTGGCCCTGCAGGGACGGCAGCCGCTGGCTGGCAGCTGGGAGGGCAGACGGCGTGGCCCACTGGACACACATGTGGCGGGGTCTGCTTTGGCGGACTTGGTGTCTGAACCCCTGTGGCAAGTGACCAAGTGTCGGCCCGACAGCGGCCGCAAAGACTACTTTTGTTTTCGTTTCCGTTTGGCACACGAGAAAGCCTTCTCCTCTTGCCGGCTTCCACGCTCACAAAGGACGCAGTGTACTGAGGGTGTCAACACCGAGGAAAGGACACCGAGCGTTTTAAAGGAGCTTCACGTGACAAATTGATGGTGTAGTTATTTTCTGAATGGATAACCGATTAGCTCCACATTTTCCAGGATACCCCGGCGCCGTGCATCATGGCATAATTCAAGATAACGTATCATTTTATTTTATCTCACAAAAGCACACACATAAAAGTGAACATGTCCTGACTTGGCACTCATTCCGTGTCTCGCACGGCTGGACGGGCAGTCGGGCTGGCTGGAGTTAGTGGAGAACGCCAGTGCAAGAGAGAGGAAGGACCGGTTCCATTTTTAGAGAATTTTTAAGTGCTTGGGGTTAGGAAGACCTCCAAAGGCTTGCCGCAAGGTCAGGATGCGCGCCACGTCTGTTTGGAAGACAAGGATGTAGCCTTCATGCCACGGTGTTGTCATTCTTGAAGTGGGAAGGGAAATCCATTTATCTGAATATTTTTTCTTAAAATGCCAATAAGGATGCCAATTAGGAGCCATTGAACTTGGTTTTTGTACTGTGGATGCCCACTCACAAGGGACTACCTGTGGATGATGCCCTCCTGGTACATACACAGGGCATGGCTTGGTTTCCCAGAGAACACGTTTAGTCTTTATTTTCCGCTGCATCAGTTGGACCTATAACCTTGGGGTCATAGATATTTTAGGGAGAGAGAGCATCGTTGGAGGTGATGTCCGCCAACGTCGTTTGAACCGTGCAGACGCTGAGCCCCACGCGGATGGAGCCCGAGGGCTGAGCCGTGTCCCTTTCTTCCCAACGAAGCCCGGGCTCCTTGACTGAGCCACAGGCGGCCTTGCCCGTCTCCAGGCTTGGCAGCCGTCGATCCAAAACATGGGGGACAGAGTGGTCTCCCCGGGATGCGCACGCTGCCCATCAGCCCCATTACCGCAAGGACTGTTTTGGGCGGTTCTCTCCTTGTTTTACGGAGCAGCCGGGTTCTTTGCTTCCGTCCTCCCACCCCCGCGCCGCCATCGACTGTTGCAACCGGACCTAAGGGAGGAAGTGAAGTGGAAGAACGTGGTGGCGCGCCACCGGCTCGGTCTGGGCTCGGTCTGGGCGGTGGGACGGGAGGGGACACAGAGAATGAGATCTGTGCGGCAAAAAGCTGGGAACGGTGTTGCGTCCACCGGTGGTGCGGACCCCTGCGTGTCGTGGGACGGCCTGTTCGGAGCTGCCGCCGCCGACAGGGGGCCCTGGCTCTGCCGCGCTTGCCCGACAGCCCCGACAGGGCTCTTGACCTCTGCGCTTCGAGGGCGAGGTGGGGACCGCGTGCGGACACGTCGGGTCCTGGTGAGATGGATCTGCCCCGAGAAGGCTCTGTGGACCGGCAGCTCTCGTGGCCACGGAGGAGGCCACGCGAGGAGGCCATGTGGCCATCCAGGGCCTGCCTGCCTCTTTCTCTGCGCAGACTGTGGGGGTAGACTGTTCCCGCAGAGCTTCCGAGGACACGGGCAGCTGCGTAATTAAGGAAGCTTCAAGAGAAAACTGGATTAAAGTGGTAAGAAACACGTGCCGTCACACGCGAAAACACACAAAAGCAGATGCTGGGTCAGACACGGTCTTAAAACAGACAGTGTTCTGAAGTGGTCGTGGCTATTTTTCCCACAAGAGATGAGTTCCTTCCCCAAACCCCCAAAACCAAACGGGAAAGAGAAGGTCCATGTTCTCCGGCATTGAAGCGACCCCGAGACATGCTGAGTTCACGGCGGACACGGATGTGCAGGAAAGCGAAGCCGCGCGGACCGCCGCGCCCTGGAGGCCACGCACGCTGCGACCAACCAGGAGCCCAGAGGTTCAAGTCAGGGGCGACGGACAGCAGGGTCAGGGCCCGGGAGAGCGGCTGTTCTGTCCCGGGGGAGGCCCCACGGAGATGCCTGCCCTCGGGGACGCTGAGGCGCCGCCCTGGCATTCTGCGGGGTCTTCGGTGGCCGCGGTGGTCGCGGCGGCTGCACCCGGGGGCCAGGCTGGGGGGCTGTGGGACGAGGCGGGTTTGAGCATGGAAGACGCGCTCGAGAGAGGCCAGGCAGCCTCCCGGGAGCGGCCGCGGGAGCTCCATTCCGGCGCCGGGTGCAAACCCGGGAGTTGCTCATTAACTAGACCTGTGACCGCAGGAGAATTGAATTGTTCTTGATTTTGCATCTTTTTAGCCAGAGGACTTTTCTCTGTATCGATAAACATTACATTAATTTTCCCTCGTGCTGGTTAGTTCTAAGATACTGTGGGTCAAATAGTCTTCTTAATCCCATTGGAAAAATCCCAAAGTAAGCAAAACCGCCAAAAAACTGCTGCGATCTAATCGGGAAGTGATGTCAGCCACTGGGGCTTGGCTTCCAGACTTGTGTGTTTTCCTTGCCGGTGTATCTATGTTCGCGGGAATGGCTGTGCCCCTGCGCAGGGCAGCTGTCCGGGTCCCCCGGGGGTCACTGGCCCACGGCACTTGGTGGGCTGCTGGCCCCGGCGTGGGGGGGACTGGAGCTTTGGGAGGGAAGGGGCATGTCCTCAGTGTCCTCCATGACGAGGACACAGCCACCCACAGGGCCGCCCAGCACAGGGTCAGCGTGGGACCCAGGACCGCGGGTTTCCGTTGCTCGGGAAGTACTCTGCTGCTGGTGCCACCGAGATAATCACGGGACTCCTCCAGGGCGACAGATCAACCCGCCGGCCCCTGGGCCTTTGAAGTTGCCGACGGTTTCAGGATCCTGGATAATCTAATCTCTGCCCAGCCTGTAGGTTGTCTTTCTTCCTTGGCCTGCTGGCCGCTGGGTGCGGATGGGTTTCTCCAGCCCGGGTGTGCTCTGCCAGGCCGAGTGGGCGCAGGATCAGCCCTGTGAGCGCCAGGCTTCCGAGAGGCCACGTCCTGGCCAGACCCGGGGCAGGCAGTGGGCCCCGCGGCAGAGGGGAGGCGGGAGGGAAAGAAAGGGGTTTTTATTTCTGCTACCTTAGGGCGATACATGGCAATTACTACCGCAGAGGTAATAAAGGCCTGGTAATTGCAGGTTTGTGCCCCTGGACCCGGAGTAGGAATGAAGGACTAAAGGTTACAGAGTGGCACTTAAAAAAAAAGTTATAGGTGATTTCTTTCCTCTTTTTTAGTGGTATAACTTAATTAATAGTCAGGTTTGGGCCTGATGAACAAAATAACTCTCAAAGAGGGATCTCATTAGAATAATTAAATTTTTCTATACCCTCCAATTTGCTTTTCTGAACGGTCTGTTCTGTTTTTATTTTCCCTAATTATCTCCTGAAATCCTTCAGATGTGGGACCAAGAACGCGCCGGCTACAAAACGTGCGTACCCGCCAGCGTGGCTGTGATATTCCGCATTCACGGAGACGAAGCGCATGCTGTCGCTTATTAGCCGATGTCCGTCTGGAACCCGGGCATCCTGCAGGGTCCAGACACGCCTGGTCAGACTCCATGCTCACATACCTCACCCTGCAGCCCCTTCTCGGGGAGGTGGGAGAGGCCAGGCAGACCCAGCCCCGGGCCACCACCTGGCATTTGCAGCGGGTGGGAAAGTCCGCCTCGAAACCCCGTCACCTGGAGTTCAATCCTCCTTGAACCCTCTGCATTTCCCGCACTGACACTGGACTCAAACCGAGGTCAGGACCTGGGTCGGAAGCCCGGGCTCGTGGCCCGCAGCCTGAGGGGCCCCTAGACCATGGGGGCACGTGCTTCCTGTTTCACACTCTGGAGGGCGTGCTCCTGGTTTCTACTCTTTGCATCCCCAGCACAGTGACCGTACGCAGCAAGTGCTCACTAAATGCTCGATTGAACCAAAGGCAAGGTCAGCTTTCCGAGCTGTTCCTTCTGGATGTGACTCCCGGGACGGAGAAGTCACCGTGCTCCCTGCACCTAATCGACACTGGGGTGTTATGTGTGTCTCCTCGTGGTTCTTCGTGGTTGGGGGGTGCCCACTGCCATGGGGCCAGGTGTGCGGCTCCCGTGTGTGTGAGGACCTGAGAGCCTCCTGGGAACTTTCTCCAGAGACACAGTCCCAGGAAGGACTCAGGGGGCTCTCGTCTTCCTTTGGCAGAGGCCTGACTTCCAGGAGGGAAGGGGGGGGAGGAGATGCCGAGGACACGCTCACGCACGCCGTGAGTATGCCCCTGGGTCGTGGCTGGTCCCCCAGGACTAAGGGCGGGCGTGTCAGGGCCACCGTCATGACGATGGTTCTGGGTCCTGCGCTTGCTGCCCAGTGGGCTCCTCCTCACTGCTGTGGGACAAGCAGCCGGGGCGCAGAGGGGGCAGCCCTTGGCCATCCGCTTACATGTGAATGTCTGTGTCCCCCTAACGTGTGGACGTCTGTGTCGTCTCAGTGTCCCCCACTGACGTGGGAACCCCTGGGGCCCCAGATAGGCGTCGGTTCGTGGAGCGTGCGGTGCCTGGCCGGAAGCTGCACGTGCCGATGCTCGGGTCCGACTGTCGACGGGCGGCCCCTCCACCTGCAGCCCAGGTTGGTGGGCTGCGAGCCCTGGCCCGGTCCCCAAGAGATTCAGGCGGGAGGAGGCCTGAGGGAAGACCCCCAGCCTCCTATCTCGGCACAACGCCGCAGAGTGCGTGTCACGCTGAGGTTGTATGAGATGATAACGGGAAACCTCTGTTATGTGCTGAACAGGTTCCCGGAGAGGACCTGGGGGCACAAGGCGGCCACCTCTCGGAGCCTGCTTTCTCTCTCCTGACTGGGTGAGGCCTTCCCCGCCCCTGTGCCTTGAGCAGGGGCCGTGCTCGCCCCACCCCCATGGGCGCCAGGGGCTTCTCTCCCCCAGGATCCGCAGGCGCCTGTGCCCAGGCCCAGCTCCGACGGCCCGCCCTTCTCTGCCCCGTCGGGACGGCGTTCCTGGGTGACCGTCGCACAAGAACTAGGAATTCTGAGCGGTAGCAGAAAAGGAAGGAAGTGAATGATCTCGCCGACCAAGCCATCCTGTCGTGCTTTCTTTCCGTGACTTTGCGGGACCTCCTGTGTCGTGTCATGCTGCCTTCCGAGTGTCCTAAGAAGTGGTCTGATCCGAAACTGGGCTTCGCTGTGGTTTCACACTTGACCATGTAACTGATGGCGACACACGGGCTCTTCCTAACATGGAGCTGCCCAGCTCAGGCTGGTGGCTGCAGCGCCCTGCCTGGTAGGTATGCGGGGACCGAGGTCGGAGCTCACGCCCCGAGTTGCATGAGGGTTGCATGCGACAGCCACGCACGGCCACGCGGCTGGGAGAATTCGTCAGAGCAGGTTTCTCGACACGGAGCTCCCCCACCTGCCTGCTGGGACCCACGCACGGGGACGACACGGACGCTCACGCAGACACACACAGATGGACGTCACAGACACACATGCGTGTACAGGACATTGGTGGACGCACAGACTTATGTGCACGTGGGTGCACGCACACCACACACACGCACACGCACACTCCCCTCCCAGCAGGGAAGTCGGCAAACGCGTCCTGGGATGGTTGTCTCCGTCTTCGGGGACGATATTCGCCTTTAATCATAACAGGTGGATTTTGCACAGTGCTGTGCTGTTTGCAGAGATCTTCCGTCGTCTCCTCTGGTTCTCGGGACACACGTGAGGTGGGTGGTTCCTCCCGCGTCCCGGGGAGGCACCCAGTGACATAAAGGGGTTTTCCCAATGCCAGGACTTCTCTCCTCTAGATCCTTATTTGTCCTTGAATGTCACACTAGGGACAGAAAGACGTGAAGCGCTTTTTCTTTAGTTTGGCAATGAGAGTGAGGAGATGTCAGGATGGAGAGGAGTGATTTTAGGACCACACAGAAATCCACTGACGAAACGAGAGGAAGTCTGCACTTCCTCATTTTAACCTGTACTTTTCTGATCGCACTGATCTGCTCTTTACAATCTTACTAAAAATGGTTACATTAAACCAGAAATTAATAGTCCATTTTTCAAATTCTCCACAGACTCCTTTTTGAGCCAGAAGTGGTGTTTGAACTTACGTAAGCGTGTTCGGGATTCACCAAGGGCAGATTGTCGGGTAAAATGTTTCTGGAATAAACACATGCTCCCAGGGAGGGGAGAGGCGCACTGGAGCGGGAGCGGGAGAGGCCACGCGGCCAGCACGGCAAGGACGCCCGCCTCCTGACAGCGCGGGCCGGTCCAGCCACAAGAATGTCCTGGAACCTGCAGCACGAATGCTCTAGGGGGAGACCATCCACTCTGGCTCTTACAAAAACACCAACTTCCACTATCACAGCTCTGGGTTTTAGGTTGCACGTGCTGATGAAAACAGAACTGGGACAATCATGTTCCTGTCTGAGGTCGAAGGTCATGGACCAACCAGTCACGACGACCCTGCGTCAGACACATGGCGGTTGAATCGGTCAGTGAGTCACGGCCCCGGGTGAGGAATGGTGAGGCCGTGGGGCAGGAGCACCCGGCTGTTCACTACCGCTGGTCCTGGGGCCCTCACGTGTCCCCACCTCTGCTGGCCCTGCCGTCCCTCGGAGCCCTGCACCCCCTGTCCTCACCCTGGACGCCGGCCACGCGTGTCTTTCACACCAGCCTTTCTGGTGGTTTCTGTGCCAGGATCCCTCCTCCCTGCCCCCAGCGGTGCCGGTGCTGCCGGCGGGCCCTGCACCGCGCTCTTCGGGGTCCCGGCCACAGAGGCACCAGTGGGGGAAGACTGGCCAGTGCCGAGCAGGGCCTTACCTGCCAGGCATGGCTCCGTGTTCGTGCTGGCGCAGCTTAGGTCCCAGCTGAGTGTGCCGGCGGGCGCGTGGACGTCCTGCCCTGAGCGGGGAGGAGCACCTTCACTCTGGGGCTTCTTCTGTCCCCAGAAGCTTGTGGTTCACGTCAATATTCGCGTGTGACCGGCGCTCGGCTTCCTTGCAGGGCCCGGGGTCTTTCTGAACCTTGACCCGGTCGTCCCGCCCTTGCCCTCCTTCCGGGGTCTGATGGGGGAGATGCCACTTGCGCTGCTGGGCACGGATGAGGGTTAAGCGGGGAAGGGTGGTCAGACGCCGCCCGTCGGGGTTCTTGGTAAGGACCCCCTCCCCCTTCATGGTGAGCGCCGCCGTGCTGTGGGGGCGTGGACGTTGCCAGGACTGGATTCAAGGCTCCTCCACGGAGGGCTGACGGCGGGGTGCAGGCAGGTTCCCCACGGGAAATGGCCGCAGACAGACCACATCACTCGCTCTCTCCACGTGGGTGCCTTCCTCTCGTGCTCCGCTCGGCGAGCTCCCGGAGCCTCCGCATCGCAGCCCGTCCGCCCCTCAGGCCGCCGGCCTGAGGGCCGGGAGCCCCTCCCTGCCCACCTGCCTGGGGTCTGCCCCAGCTTGAACTAAACGATGAGAGCATGACGGCGGCCATGTGCAGAGATGGCGGCAGGTCCCCTGGGGACAAAGAGCTGGAATCACACAGGTGGTCACTCTCCTGGGCGCACGCGGTCTCTTCGACAGTCTTGCCTGTTTGCATGTGTTGTCAGGAGTGGACCGTGGCTGGAGGTCCGTGAGCCTGGGATGCAGGTGTGGCGGGGAGGGAAGAGATGGGGAGCGGCGGGCACAGAGCTGCCACCTGGGGGGCCCTCTGAAGGCTGTTGTTGCCCCCGGGGCTGGCGTGGTTGTCCTGGCAGAACCTTGAGAGCTGAGGTTCCACGGGGCCACAGGGGGGTTCTGCCATGTTAGTACCAGTCAAGGGAGCATACTGTGCATTTTGGAAAGATTTTGGGGAAAAACTGCTGTCAGGAGGGTTAGGAGTGGCGCGAGGACCAAAACAACGGGTCCCTCCCGGACCCTGGAAGCCCGTCCTCTGCCTCCTCCCCTCTTGCTCTCGTCGACTGCACGTGTGGTGGGCATGTGGGGGCTCTGCAGTCCCCGTGGTGCGTAGCACCTGTAGGGCCTCTTCAGAAATGTCTCGTGTTTCTGCACCTGACTTGTTAAAATGTGGTCAAATTTTGCTGCTCCGAGGCTGTTGAAATGAAACGATTCAACCTGCGAAGTGATTTGGACACATGTCAATGATAAGCATCTGATCGAGAAAGCAGTTGTTTAACTTATTTGCACCGAAATTTCCCCCACCGCGTTTGTGCAGAGGAACAATTCTGGAGCCACCCCCAAATATCCTGGGGCACCCACAGCACCCTCCCTTTGTCTGCAGAAATCCCAAGGGGACTGAGAGCAAGGTGAGAAGTTGTTTAAGAATACCAGCTTGCATCCGTGTGGGAGCGTTTAACCCGACCCAACCTGCATTTGTTTGGAAGCCGAGTTTGGTGGTATTTGTGCCTGAAAATCCATCCCTGTTAACAGCTTCTCGTCAGAAGTTGGAGCCGGGTCTCCCTATGATGCCGGAGAAGCTCCCTCTGATCGATGGCCTCCGCCTTCTCCCACTAAGCCTGGGCACGGGCCACGTGCAGGGTCTTTCTTCTTGGAAGACCCTGTGGGACTGTGTCTGATGGGGACCGTGGGCGGAGATGTGTCCCTCGACACGGCCCAGCTGCCCTCGTGCTCTTGGCGCTCTGGGCCTGCGGGTCCCTGGGAAGCGGAATCTGAGTCACGTCGGGAAGATGGGGTAGCCCGGGTGGGCTTCTCCTCTGTCATTGTGCACGTGACACTAAGGTCACCTTTGGGTTGTTTGCTACGTGGAGTTTCTGTGTTTACTGTCTTTCCCATTTAGTGTCTGTTGGTGGCTGTCCCCAAAGTGTATGGTCTTGGTTTTGAGACACAGGACATAGAGAGACAGGCACGGAGACTTACCCACGAGGACTTAAAACGAGGAGGGCACAGAGTCCACCTGAACATGCCCGTGAAGGGCTTCTGATGTTCTGACGCCCCCTCGGGACGGAGCCCCGCTCGGGATCCTGGACCCCGTGCGGCCTCCTCCCTGCGGCCCCTACTCTGCGCTGTTGTCCCACTCCCTGCGCGGCCTGAACGGCTCCTCTGTGCCTCCAAAAACCAGTGCAGGCTCCATGTGCACATGTGTGTGTGTGAGCGTGTGCTCACACCTCCTCCGTGGTTTTAGTGGGTCACTGCGGGAGCTTCTTGAACTTCTCCTTCCGACCTGGGGTTGAAACTTTCAATTCCCGTGAGTTGCTCTGCACCTCAGAGGAAACGTCATTCTTTGGCAGCACTTTTTCAAGACGACTTTCTTCGCGTGGACGTCCCACGGGGCTCCAGACACCATCCTCCGGCAGACTGGGCTGCTCACCGTCACCACGATCACCTTTAATGCGAAAAAACCGCGCGACTTTGTGGGAATCGTGTTGTTAGCTGATGTGAAGAATGGCGCTTCACACCCCAAGGGAGCGGAGGGCAACGTGCACAACGAGGCGTGTGGGTACCTGCACCAGACTCCCGGCTTTGGGGACAGAAAGCACCTTGGCCACAGCTCCTGGTTCCTGATCGGTCCCAGAGAAGAGAAGAGCTCGAGGCCAGTGTCCAGGAGACACAGGACAGCCTGGTGGGGGGATCAGAGACCGGCAGAGGGACCGAGTGTCGTCCTCCACGCTGCCTCTCCTCCCGGGGACAAGAATAGGGTGCGTCACAGGGGCCTCAGGGGCCTGTCACATAGGGCTGGGTGCAGCTCTGAGACCCCCCCTCCCTGTTCCCTTCCCCCAAGCTGAGGAGCAGGAGGGGCAGGAGCGGCTCCTGAGCGGATCGGCTAACTGCGGATGGGACGTCGCTGGGCAAAGGAGTCTTCATTTCAAAAAGTACTTAAAAAAATTCCCCAACAAGAGCTCCCACCACATTCTCACTCATGTTGACTCGTCAGGCTCAGAGTCCAGGAAGGCTTTCATGGGCACCACAGATCGGCTCCGTCCCTGGGGCCCATGATCCCCCGCACGCGCCGTGTCCCTTCGCCTCCAGCCTGCACGGCTGTTCCCCGCGTCCAGGAGCCGCGCGTCTGGACGGTTGGCACGCGGGGGGAGCACGACGGGAGGCCGCGTGTTCCCTTTCAGAGAGCGCCTCCGTGGCTGTCAGCGGAATCCAAGTTTGTTCAAAAGGACAGAACAGAGAGCTCTTGATGGCAGCCGTCTTCCTGCTCCCCCAAGACGGGCATGTGCGTGTGCCGGTGTCCGTCTGCGCCTGGACGCGGGGCTTCGCGCGGCTCCCATCGCACGCTCCTGTCACTGTCGCCCGGCAGAGAGCTTTGGAGGCTCAGGTGACGTCTTGTGATTCAGGTAATGATCCAGAAAACATAGCCTATGGTCTGAGGAAGACCTCAGCTTTTAACGATCCTTCTAAAGATGAAAAGGCAACAGCGCGGACACGTGTCTGCATCCTGACTGCTGGTATTACCAGTGTCCTGTCGGGCTCTGCGGACCGCTGCCCTGTGGCATAGTCGAGAGTTGCTGAGGACAAATCTCCAACGTTCTCAGGAGAGAGAATCTTGTCATTGTGTGTGCAGACGGCGGCTGCCCAGACTTTCTGTGGCGACCACTTCCCGGACAGATGCACACGGAGCCACCAGGCCATGCGCCGGGAGCCACGACAACGTTGTGCACCAGTTACGACTCAGTTTAAAGAAGGATGCCTCGTTCTTACATTTTGATTTCTCGTCAGTCCGGCTGTTCCCTTTGCGGCTTCTGTGTGCGGGTTTGCTGGGCAGTGGTCGCCTGCCCAACCCGACATGCCTCCCGGCCATGGCCGGGCCCTCGGAACAGCTATCGGAGAGGCAAAGCTCTGTTACAATACACCGTCTCTCATGCACCATAGTGTGAAGTTTCTTTTATGGTCCAAATTTTTTTTTTGAAGATTTTATTTACTTACTTGAGAGAGAGTATGAGAAAACACAGAGCTTGGCCTTCTGTAATGTAAACGGAAAATATGTCTCTGACACAAACCCCAGCCACGAGGAAGGCAGCTTCTGTCCCGGCGCGCCGTTGGGAACCTGAGGCGGGGGCACGAAGCGGCTCCTAGTGGTTGCCAGGGGCGAGGAAGGAGGTGGCGGCCGCATCTGGGCGGACTCTGCGGAGGCACTTAATCTGCAGGCCGAGGGGCGCTAAGCCTCTTCCTTTTTCTTTGCCGCCTCTCCAGCTAACGCTGCTTCATACCGACTTCATGTCACGGGGGAGACGAGGGAACGGTTATGGGCAGTGATACCAGAACACGCGGTGCACAAAAATAAAGGCCAGGACAAAAGCGCCATTCCTTGATCAATCCGGCAGAAGATTTGCTCTACCCGGCTCGAAAAGTGCAGGACCCCGGCCTACAGATCAGTCGCGGAGGCCCTCGTTACCACGACGGCCTGCGCGCATGTGTCTATGTGTGACATAGAGGACCGGCGAGCTGGCTGGACACCACAGGTGTCTCTGGGTTTCGGCCCCGTTGCTCTGGACGCCCGAGTTCTCTGTGATGTTACGTGAAACGAGATCTCGGGTGAGGGAATGAAGAATGCGGCTCAGAAAATGCTCCCCGGCTGGTGCTTGGAGATTGGGAATTTCTTTCTCCCGCAGCGGGGGCCGCCTTGCCGACGTAGCTTGGCTTTCTCCCGCGTTCGGACTGTCGCAGCGTGCAGGGGACGGCACAGCAGGCAGGCCACCGGCCGAGAGCAGCAGGCTCCCGACACCAGCCCCTGCTCTAATGTAATAGTGCATGTGTCCGACTACGTGGGGTGAGCACTCGCTTCCACCATGTTCACGTCCTTGCTCCCAGCTGCGCTTTGTGGGAGCCCGGGGTCAGGGGGATGTGTGGTCCAGGCTGGTCCCACGCGGGGGCTCTCCTGGGCCCGTCAGCCTCCTCGTCGGGGTCCCTACTCCCAGCCTCCCGCCCCTCCCTTTGTGCTCAGTACGCTCCTGTCCAGAAGGCCCTTGGCCCCACCGTGCCATCTGCAATCAGCCTGTCCCCGGAGAACCCTGCTCCGCGGAAACTTCCCCGACCTTCTGGCTGGAAACCGTTCTGCTCGGAAATCACAGTCTCTTCTTCCCACTGTCGGCCACAGCCGCTGCCAGCATTCATTCAGGAACCTCCTGTTTCAGGCCCCAGATTCTCCAAGAGCAAGAACCAGAGGTTTTCTGATTTCTCTCTCCTATCCTGACTGGTAGCCCGCGCGTGTGTCGCTCAGCGCACGTGGGAGGCACCAGCTGGTGTGGAAGGCGCCCCAGGCGCGCTCCGGAGAGGAGGGCCGGGGCCTCTGATGGAGGTCGGCCCTGCCGGGTTCCTTTGCCGCGGGAGAACCGGTGTGGGGAGTTTGGAAAGCTGGGTTCGGCTCCAGGCCCTCAGCTCCCTTTGGCACAGCCTCAGGGAACGAGCAGGGTCCTTTGCACTGAGACAGAGTCAGAACTTGACCCCAAGCCGCTCTGGGTGTTTCTGCCTGTCTCAGCATTCACACCTGACCCGTCCACGAAGCCCTGTGAGTGCCCCCCCTCCGCGGCACTGGCTGGGGTCGGGGGTGGGGGATGCCTGCCGGCCCCTGGAGGCACTTTGGGGAAGTTACCCGGCCGTTTCCCCTCTTGGCTTTCTTTGTGCAAGTAGAAATTCTCAGGCCATTAATCCGTAATTCAGACTAAGAAAAGACCGGTGCGTGCAGCCGGGGGTCAGGTGGTGGGCCCGGCTCTCACTCCTCCGCGGGGAGGGCGCCTGCTTGAGGAAGCGCCACACTCCTTCCCGCCTTCCTTCCTCTAGGACGGCAGTCAGGGCCCTGGGAGGGGCCCGTGGTACCAGGCGTCCCGACGGGATGGGGACCTCCCTGGTTTCCTGGAACCTAGAGTCTGGTGTTGGCAACCGCCCAGACACGGACGCAGGACAGCAGGCGAGTGCCCAGAGGAAGAACGGCGGGGCCGCGGCGGTCTGGGGACCAAGGCCCATGCAGGCAAGCGCGTCTCAGACCAGACATCCAGGGGTGTCTGTGGCGTCTCGCATCCCCACACCTGACACCATGGAAAGGGGAAATTCGTAGGATGGCGTTTTGTGTGTCTTCCCTGTGAGTCTGGTTCCGAGCACTTCTCCAGGGCAAGAGGGAGGTGGTGGAGACGCAGGCGGGACACTGGCCGCTGGCGGGGCTGAGGCCAGGCAGGGGGTCGCTGCTCTCCGATCCAGGGTGGGCCGCGGGGCAGACGCGCCCCCGACCGGTCCTCCTTAGAGGCTTCCCGTGACTCCTTACCAGTTTTGAAAATAGAATCTGCTAATTGAGTTTTTCTTTTTCCTTTATATGTAACGGCTTCGTTATTGTTATTCTCAAGTAAAGGAAGAGTGTTTTAAAGACATTTCAGTCCTCAGTTTGGATGTGATGAATATTGATAGGGTATCAGTCGGCATGAAGACAAGCTCGCTGGGAGCCTCACGACTTCTGGATGGCACAGAGGGTCTCCCCAGGGGACGGACCGCTGCTGGAAGTTGTGGGGGAAATTCCGGTCCATGCAATCAGCTGGAGGCCACTTGCAAGTGCGGTCTGAGAATCTTTTTATGATTTTTTCAGAGAAAAGAGCCCCAGGAGTGGGATACGTCACGAGCTACCAGAGGAGCCCCACCCTGTCCCCAAGCAGCTCTGACCAGGGCTGTGGGAGCAAGACGCCACGGCATGCTGGGGTGAGCTGGGTGTGCGCCTCCTGCCCGAGACAGAGGCTGCGGCCTGTCTGTGCAGCCCGTCACCTGCGGCCCCTGCCACCCCCCCTCTCCTATCATGCGCCTAACGGTCAGTTAGCCTGCTGGGGACAGTCGCTCTGCTGTCACGGCCGACTCTCACGGGCACAGCAAGGCACTGAGATGTGGGGACAGAGGGACAAATTCACCCACACACAGATGCGGGCTCACGCTCCCAGACAGGAACTCACATACTCACCAACAGGAGCTCACACACACGCACAACCTCGCACACAGACAGCTCACACGCACACATGAACTCACATGTACACACACGAACTCACACGCACAGATGCGGGCTCACACTCACCGACAGGAGCTCACACACATGCACAACCTCGCACACAGACAGCTCACGCGCACACATGAGCTCGCATGCACACACGAACTCACACACACACACATGAACTCACACGCACGCATGAGCTCACATGCACACACACACGCTCCTTGAGGAGATACACTTGCTCATTGCTCTTTTTATGTCTTCAGGAAAGGTTAAAAGTAGTTCTTCACAAATTGAGTTTGGGTTCGATTCTCGTCATAGTTTTTCGATAAAAGTTTGAGCCTTCCTACTTCTCTTTCATACCCTAGTTCTTCGATGTCTAGAAAAGCAACACCTTTCAGCGAACCTTTCTCAACATCTTCTGATTTTAACCGACGCTGTCGTAACGGCTGTCTGCGTTGGCGGTGGGAGCGGCTGCTGTGGGACCTGCCGATGTCCCCCTGAGGTGTGGGAACATCTGTCACCCCATCAGCCAATGGTATGCCGCGTGACATGGGGTGACCCGCCCAGGCATCACGGGCCCATGTGGCTGGAGGACGGCTTCCTGTGGAGCTGGTGGGACCACACCACCGGGCTGCTAGGGACCTGGGACAATAGGCCAAGGCCACAGGACGGAAGGCCATGGAGCTGACGGCAGGAGGGTGGCTGACTTCCAGAGTTCAAGGATGCTCCGCGGCTGGAGAGCCTGGGAGACTCCCAGGGCAGGGCCTTTCCTCCTCGGCCTCCCAGCTCTGAAGGCCCATGTGCCCCGTCCAGCCTCTCCCGGGCTGCCCTATGCTGGTGCGCTGCGATCCCAAGCCCCTCCCTTGTGAGCTCAGGAAAATCCTGGGACTTGTGTCTCCACCACTGGATCCCACAGATTCGGATTGGAACTCATTTTATCCAGACATGAGGTTGGCTTATTTTGGGTTGTTAAAAGGATAACTGAGGTTTACAGCAAGAAATGTTTAATATATAACTTGACACTTCCAGCTCACACGACTGTGAACTGGGAATACTATGGGGAATCTGATTAAATTCCAGATCATCTAGATCAGTGATGGGCACATCCTGCTTGCGTGTGTGTGGCCTACAGACCGAAAGTGATTTTCACAGCGTTTTAATGGATGAAAAAGTCAGAAGATGAATCGAATTTCTGGGCAAGTGAAAATCATATGAAGTTCACTTTTCAGCGTCTATAAATAAAGCTTTATTGGCACATGGCGTCCATCCATTTGGGGGTCAGCTGTGGCCGCTGTTTGCTTTGGCGGCACAGTCGGGAAGCTGTGACCGAGACGTCTGGCTCATGAAGCCGGAGCGGCTTGGTCTGGTCCTTCCCAGGGAAAGTTTTGAGTGAACTTACGTCCTGTTGCTTAGCCAGAACGCATCATAAATTACGGTGACTGGGAATTTCATTCTCGGCCACTTGTAAATACGCCCTGGGTGATAAAGATGTCGACCAGGTGGGGCACCTGGGCGGCTCCGTGGGTTAAGCCGCTGCCTTCAGCTCAGGTCATGATCTCAGGTCCTGGGATCAAGCCCCGAATCGGGTTCCCTGCTCAGCGGGGAGCCTGCTTCCTCCTCTCTCTCTGCCTGCCTCTCTGCCTGCTTGTGATCTCTGTCTGTCAAATGAATAGATAAAATCTTTAAAAAAAAAAAAAAGATGTCGACCAGGTAACGCACAAGGTAACACACTAGCACATTCTTTGCAGAGTCGAAGGAAATTTCTTCTGACAGAGCACTTCCGCGTGTCTTCTGCGCACACGACGTGGTCTGTGAATGCGCGAGGTTTCTGGCCGCTCTGCTCGCTAGTGCGAAATGCAGCAGCGCCGTCCTCCCGTCCGCTGCATGACAGTGTGGACATGTCAACATGGCCAGTCATGAAATTGTCCCCAACTGATAGGAAAAGAGCACCTCAGACTCACACAGCTCGGTTTTTGTGTTTCGATAAAAGTAATGAGAATAAAAGAATGACAGAAGTCCCTGTTTACGTGAGCAATAAATCTAATTTCTCACCCTCACGGCAGCCTCTCCCGCTGTTGTTCCTCAACAAGCATTTGCCACTGAGGCTTGCGGAAACTCTGAACTTTGTCCAAGGTCTCAAGGGCAGTTGAAGGTCAAGGCTGGGATTTCTGATTCAAAAGCATCTGCTTTTGTCAACTATCTCGTGCTGCTTCTCCCAGATAATTTTACGTTCCTACAGCTTTTTAAGACAAACATGAAGCATCGGAAGGGTTGCTGTTTCCGTTTTTTTATTGGTCTCTGTGATAGAAAGAGGATGTCCCGTATGAAGCTGAGAAGCGACTTCTGCTATCACTTAGCAGATATTATTATGGGATCTCTGACCTCCTCCCGTATCAGAGCCCACGCTGATCCGTCAGAGATGACCGTCTTCAAGGACAAAGCTTCCCAGGAGCCTGATCTACTGACAGACATGCCCGGGGGAGGAAAGCTGCTGCTTCGCAGAATCCCGGCCCAGCTCCCTGCACCCTGCACGGCCATGAAGAGGGTGGTGGTTCGGGTAGGGGGGCGGGAGGTGGGGAGAAAAGCTGGCCCCTCTGGAGGCTGAGGGAGTCAGCTTCCTGTCCTGTGAAGGTGCTGGCCACCGCGCCAAGGAGGGCTCTAAAGGCCAATGATGATGAGACACGGGCCACCCCGGTTGGGAAAAGGGAGACCCCGTCTTGCCGTGCCGGCCTGTCTGATCCGGGCGGTACGACCCAGGGGCTGACCGTCAGGCCTTAGCTGGTTCTGAACCTAGTGGGACGTGCTTGTGAGAAAGGGGGCTCTGGACCCTGGCAGGTACTTAGAGCTTCTGCAGTTCCTCCCTATGACGTACCCCCAGCCCTGCCCTTGGTAGGGATGGCTTGCCAAGGTGTCCCCGCCTGATAGGAGGTGCCAACAGCCCAGCGGCCAGCGTGGCGTTCTTGAAGTGAGAGGGCGAGCCAGCGTGTGGCTCACAGACCCCCCACGGCGCGCTCCTGGCGGTCAGCTTGGTCAGCTAGAATAGGACCTGCTCCCTGCTCTGTCCCCGGGGTCCCACAAGGGGCCGCACAGCATCTGGGATCGCCCCATGCCGTGTTGTCTCGCCCCGTCCCCCAGGGCCTCTGAGCTGCTGCTCTAGGCGACCTCCCATCTCATCTACGCGGCCGAGCGGACTCGCCCCCGGCTCCCTGCACCCCCAGATGATCCCACCCCTGCGGTGCCACCCTTGAGGCACTAGTCAGTGGGGCGTTTGGGAGGTGATTAGGTCCTGAGGATGGAATCCGTGCCCTGACACGAGACCCCACGGGCTCCGTCGTGCCTTCTGCCATAGGACACAGCAAGGAGATGCTGTCTGCGAGCCAGGAACCGCATCTGCCTCCAGAACCGTGAGGCCCGTGGCTTGGACGTGTGCCCGCGCTGCTCTGGGCCGGCAGCCCACGCGGACAGAGCCATGGCCTGCCCAAGCCTCCACATGAAACTCGCCGCCACAGTACCTGAAGCAAAGAGACCCGTAGTACGTGTTTTCTAAATGGCAAAGGTGGTGTCACTCTTTCTTCCCTCTCCTTACCAGGTCTGCACATATTTTGGGTTTTTAACCATTAATTATCAACAAAAGAGGAAGATGTTTGTTCAATGTTGTGAGTTATTATTAACCAGATGGCAGCGTGCCAGCCTTCGAGTACAGGGACAGTAAGTGCCGGGCTCTTCGGATGAACTCCGGCTGGGGTCAGTGCGCCGGGCTGGGGCCCAGGGCCACATCTGGCCACCTGCTGTGTGACCTTGAGGATGTCATTCCTCTCTGGGGTCCCCCCGCCTGTCTGCGAAATTAAGAACACCACAGAGACTCCGAGAGCGAGGGGGGGCACCGGCCCCCAGGCCTGCCCCTGCCCCGCAGTCGCTTAATCGACTTCCAAGTTTCATTCGCCTGTGAGGACACAGACTGAACCGCCTGGAGACGAACAGAGTGACCGCTTCTGTCATCTGTCTGGAGCTGAAAGGGCCCTTTACTCGATGAGTAATGGGGTTCCTTAGGGGAGAACAAGTGTAAAGGATTGATCCCTGAGCTCCAGTAAGGTTCATTTTTTTAAATCTATTTTTCCTTTAAAAATTTTCTCTCCGTGGATGGCCCCAAAAGGACAGCACATGGGGATGGGCAGTGGGGGAGGCAGAGATGTGTGAGATGGAAGGAGTGTGAGCGTGCGGGACAGTAATTGTGTGAGTGTGAGCATGTTTGTGAACATTCGAGCATGTGTGAGCATGTGAGTGTGTGTGAGCGTGTGAGTGTGCAAGCACAAGGGTATGAGCCTGTGCACAGGAGCATGGGAGTGTGGGTGTGCGTGTGAGTGCGTGTGAGCGTGCGAGAGCGTGTGTTCATGCGCCAGGGGCTGCCCTGGGCTCATGCATGGGGTCAGCAGGCCTCCCAGAAACGACTGATCGCTGCGGTGGGGCGGGGACGGGGCGTGGGGACTGAGAGTGGAAGACGGAAGCAAGGAGCTGGGTCACGCCCCCCGGATCAGACAGGCCGGCACGGCAAGACGGGGCCTCCCTTTTCCCAACCGGGGTGGCCCGTGTCTCATCATCATTGGCCTTTAGAGCCCTCCTTGGCAAGGCCAGCTCCTTCACAGGACAGGAAGCTGACTCCCTCAGCCTCCAGAGGGGCCAGCTTTTCTCCCCACCTCCCGCCCCCCTACCCGAACCACCACCCTCTTCATGGCCGTGCAGGGTGCAGGGAGCTGGGCCGGGATTCTGCGAAGCAGCAGCTTTCCTCCCCCGGGCATGTCTGTCAGTAGATCAGGCTCCTGGGAAGCTTTGTCCTTGAAGACGGTCATCTCTGACGGATCAGCGTGGGCTCTGATACGGGAGGAGGTCAGAGATCCCATAATAATATCTGCTAAGTGATAGCAGAAGTCGCTTCTCAGCTTCATACGGGACATCCTCTTCCTATCACAGAGACCAATAAAAAAACGGAAACAGCAACCCTTCCGATGCTTCATGTTTGTCTTAAAAAGCTGTAGGAACGTAAAATTATCTGGGAGAAGCAGCACTCTGTACTAGCAGCGAGGCCGGGACGTTGGGGCTCGGGGACCTGTGCACATCGCGCTGGCTCTTCCCGTGGAGCACAGCCGGAGTGGGGGCCGGCACTGTCCCCCAGACCTGGATGCTGGAGACGGACACAGGCAGGAAGGGGCCGGTGCGAACTGGGCACCGCCGAGGGGTGAGCACCACCTCCCCGTGGGGATGCGGCGGCCCTCGGGAAACCTCGCAGGGGCCTGAGCCCTTCTCCTACTTCCTTAGTGCGCTGCTGGGGCAGATCCAGTGTGTGCTGAGCTTTCCCTTGACGGCCGTGAAAGGAAACATCGCTAGACCCGAGACTCTTATTTGCACAGTGATTTTACTCACTTCCTTGCTTGACTTGGTTACGAAAATCTGACAGTCGGTGGCTGAGCTGCGTCCACCGATGGGGGAGCAGCACTCAGGCCGCGGTGCACGGGAGACACGGCCCACGAGCCGGGCATCTGCTGGGCTCTGCGGGGACTGTCCAAACACGGGGAGAGGTGACCTTACAAAGCTGCGAGTGGACGGCGAGTCTGCGGCCTCGCTGCGTTCAGACTTGCGCCGCCGGCTCTTCGCACTGTGACTTGGGGCGGAATGACCGCGCTGCTTCCCGGCTAAGCTTGTGAAAAGCAAGTACTCTTCGCGGCCGGCAAGCCGGGGCGGCGAGCGTCAACGCTTTCCCGTCGCTTTTCTCAGAAGAAAGGAATGAGCGAAAGCAGGTACCTTGTTAGGAACAGATTAGGCATAAAAGGGAAGTACAAAGCGTTGGGATAAAAAGCCCTCACGTCACTGAGATGCTTCAACTTAGCCTCTGGGACAAGTGCCTCTTAGGTCATTTCAGACGGAGGCCCCTTCTCGGGACCCTCTGTGGATCAGGAAATCAAACAACACCCATTGTCCTGTGCCTTTAGCCACACTTGTGCTAACTCGGGTTAATTGGGACTTGTGCTCCTGTGCGCTGGGGGACTTTGTGCATGGGCTTGGAGAGGGCTGCCGGGCTTTGCAGAGTGCAAACTGGGAGGTGACGTTGCCGGCGGCCGCCCTGCTCTCCTGCAGAATGACACGGAGAGCAACCAAAGGGCTTCTGGGAAGGCCTGACGCTCAGCAGAGTTTCCCGAAACACTGAACGCGGAGTCACCCCGTGGCACCGCGGCCCTGCTCCCCGGGAATCCCCGAGATGAGTGAGCACATCCTTTGCATAAGGCGAGCGCGAGGTCGTGGCGGGGTGTGGTGCACCAGGGCCTGCAGGGAGAGATGGCCGACGCGCCGTGTCCCTCAGCTGATGAGCCGATAGACGACGCGTGCTCCACGCACGACCATGGGGCCACGAAAGGAGAGAGACGTCCACACAGGCTCCGACCTGCACAGACTTCAACCGCGTCCCGCATGGGAAAACACCACACTGAGCCGACAGCATTTATGTGAAACCACAGAAGAGGAAATGTTTGCACAGAGCGTAGGTCAGGGCTATCCGGCTGGGTGGTGAGAACAAGCCAGCGTTAGCCCTTCGCGGTGGCCGTGTGCTTGTGAGAATCTGGAAAGACACTGAATTGGGCGCATTAAGCTCGACTTTATGGTGTGTACATTGTATCTCAATAAAACTGTTAGGGACAAGAAAGCCAAGATGGTCTTCCTCTGTCGACGTTCTTCACTGCCGCAGCTGCTCCCAGACGACGGCGCACCTGCACGGGGCTCTTCCTTGTGGCTGTGCACAGGGGCCACGGGCAGAGGGTCCGCTGCGGGCAGACCCCAGAATGGGCCTTCCCCATGGCTGCCTGCAGACGGCTTCGTGCTGTGGATGGTCCGGGGACAGCTTGCCTGTAGCCCCGTTGACGGGCTTGTCCGTGAGATCGGTGGGGCCCCACGCCCCACAGCAGGACGGTTGGCTGACTCACGCCATGGGGCACCGTACACAGGCTGAGACAGATCGGACGGGTGACATCATTTGCAGGACAGAACCATGGCAGAAGGACAGAGTCAGTGTGGGAGTGGCCGAGGTCACAGGGGCCCCCTGCCCTGCAGGATCCTGTCAGGCAGTGCTGCTGGCCGTGTTGGGGAGGAATAGTTGGGGTCACGGGGTGCGGCGGAGGCCTTGGCTCCCTCTCCTAACCCCCCCTTTGGGAGCGTGTGGGGCTTCAGGAGTCCCTGTCGAGATGGTCTTACAGAAGGACGCCATGAGCAGAGCCCTAACTGGGACTGTGCGCCCGTCGCCCCCGAAGACAGCTGGGGTGTGGTCTGGTGCCGGCGGTACCTGTGCCCCCAGCATTTGCTAGTTGGCATCGGCCGGTCGCCGTGACGCTGATTTTTCTGAGCAGTAGAGGGAAGGTGTGCTCGCGAGCACACAGGCACAGAATGAGCAGGTCAGCGCAGGTCAGACCAGGCTGGCTGTGTGCCGCCTCCACGAGTCCCGCCGGGATCTGGGGAGTGAGGCCTGGAGTCCACGTGGCTTCCTGGGAAACGAGTGACCAGCCTGCCGGGAGCTTCACATGAGAGCGGGCAGAGGCCCGACGCCCGCTGTCCTCATAACACGTCTGGACAGCAATCAGTGCCCATCCCCCGAAGAGGGAGGGTGTCGCCGGAGGGTCCTTGCTGCGTCACCAGGCGCCGGACGCGGATCCGTTTCTAAGTGTGGCCAGACTCTCCCACATTGCACTACAGGATGCGCACCCCTCCCACCCGATTCCCGGTGCCTCGGGGTCCCTGGGCCTCTGACCTGGCTGCTGGGTCTTGGAGAGCATGTGCGCGGGAAGAAGGAGCCAGCACTTCCCGGTTTGTTCCTTCTGTGTTCAGGCTGGGGGTGCTCAGCCTGCCGTTCTGCCCTGAGTGACCCTGAGCCGTCTGTCCCTCTCATACGTGTGGCCGGGGATGGGCAGCTGTGCCAGGCTCTGTTCCAGAACTGGGGTGTTTTCCCTCTGACCATTCTCTCCTAAAACCTCCTTGAAACCCTCTCAGGTGCCCTCAAGCCCCTCGTGGGGTCTCCCTCCCCGTACACAGACCTGCCCCGACCGGTGACGGGCAGAGCACTGGGGGTCACTGTTACGGCTGGAGAGTGGACTGTGCTCACGCTCAAGGCAGAAAGAAGGACGACGTTCTCTGTTTGTCGAGTGACTGAGAGTCTTTCTTCGGGATCCAGGAATCCCAAGGGCACGAGAGTGGTAGGTGCTGCGATGGAGCAATCGTGCCCTTCGGACAACATGTCTGACGGGTTCTGCGTGGCTTCCTGGTACACCGGCAAGCGTCCCCGCGAGCAGGTCTAGAGTGTGGGAAGCCACAAGGAAGGAACACACAGAGACAAGACCCCTCCGGGTTTGGCGGGTTCTGTTTGTTCCCCTACGAGAGCTTCGCAACGCTGGGCACTCAGCCACGGTCCCGACCGTTGAGAGACTGCGGGCTCATCCCCCCCGTTCAACATCGCACAGGGTAATGACGCGCACCCCGCGGGCGGGACGGCACACCTGCAGACACAGAGCACTTCCCACCAGGGCATCTGCGTGTGGCTGACCGCGGCCCCTTGGCAGCAAGTGCAGGGGACCAGGACTGACGGAACCGCGGCCCGTCCAGCTGCTCACCTGTTCCCCCACCGCTCGCTGCAGGATCCCCCGCGGGGGGCTGCGTCCTCAACCCCTCCCCCCTGTGATGGGTGAACAAGCCCACGGCAGTGCAGGAGTCGCAACAGGTTTTCCCAAAAGTCACATCCCCTTTCTCGCGCGCCCACAAGCCTCACGTCACTTGTGTGTGAAATGAAGATACAGTGTGACTATCGCCGCTCCCCGGAGCTACTCTAAAGGGAGGCTAAATGCGACAGGTGGACGTCGCGTTGTGGGGTCGGGGACGTATCCCGCAGCTACAGGCAGACGTTGCGTCGCGGGGTCGGGGGACGCATCCCGCAGGCGTCGGGCTGAGCCGTGCTTGCACATCAGGGTTTTCTCGGGACCGTCACGCGGCTCGGGCCGGATCTGTGAAGGGCAGGACGGAGGCCGCCCGATGCCCACGACCTCCAGGAAGCCTGGTTCGGCGGGCGGCTGCTGCGCCAGGGACTTCTTCACAAGCCACGGTGTCCCTCGCCATTCACCATGTGGCGGGATCCGTGGCAGGGGGATGACACGTGAGACGTCATGGCCATGTTGCCCTCCTGTCAAAGGAGCCTGTGAGAAAGCACGTTTGAGGGACAGGAGGAGGAGGAGGGAGGCCGAAGCAGTGGCTTCGTTTCTGAGGGACAGTGCCCGGCTCTCGGGTGACATGGTGCAGGGAGTGTGGCCGTGGCGGCCGCAGGGGCTGGGCGGGAGCTCAGGGCACGGCAGCCTCCTAGTCCACATGCGCCCCATGGGGCTGGCAGGCTGCCGGCAAGGCTCCCCAGGCCTGGCATCTGCGGGATTGCAGTCCCTGAGACGCTCGGGAGAATAAACCAGTGTAGGACGTGTGGAGTCACAGTGATGGCGGCGTGGCACGTGGCATGAGGGGAGAGCCTGTGGCCACAGGTATGGTGGTCATCGTCTGTGGGGACAGGGTGCGGGGCCCCAGCACCGGGGCCCTGGCTGAGCTCACCACCACGTCCGCGGCCAGACAGAGGCTGGAGCCCCCGCACCGGGCAGTGCTCTGCAGACCGCAGACTTGGCAACGCACCTCCCCCGACCCTGTCCGTCCAGTGCACACGGAGGGGATGTTGGAGTCAAGTGGGAACCAGATGTTCTTCGTTAGCAGTGACTTCTGGACGAAGTCGACCTTTCCCAGAGGTGCCAGTGGCAGGTCACCCGCCTGTAGGCTCCCTCCCAGCTCACTGTCCCCACCCCCCGCGGAGCACAATTTCACGACTCTGTTTTTGTGCAGCGCTCCTCCCCGGGCTTGTCTGTGGCCAAGTGGACGCAGAGAGGAGGCCGCTCAGCTCTTTACTCTTCAGCCGATGGGGATCCGTCGTCCTGCGTTGTCAGACCCAGCGATGACAGTAATGACGGTAACGAGCAAGGGAACGGGATTTAGGTGAGACACGGTTACAATCAGAAAGCTAGAAACTACCTTCAAGCTGGAAATGGACTTGAATTTTTCAGTTCTTGCATTTTAAAATTCTTTTTTTTTTTTAAGATTTTATTTATTTATTGGACAGACAGAGATCACAAGTAGGCAGAGAGGCAGGCAGAGAGAGAGGAGGAAGCAGGCTCCCCGCTGAGCAGAGAGCCCGATGTGGGGCTCGATCCCAGGACCCCGGGACCATGACCTGAGCTGAAGGCAGAGGCTTAACCCACTGAGCCACCCAGGCGCCCTGCGTTTTAAAATTCTTAATTACAATGGTTTCATCAACGAGATGCGGCCTTCTGGAAACAGAGTGGGATTCGTTTTGACTAAAGAAGGCGTTCGTTGCTTGCAGGTGGGAACATCCAGCTCCTGGGCCGAACTCTGGGGCGTAAGCGGACGGAACGGCTGTTTTCCACGGGGAGGGGACTGTCCGCCGGCGCCCAGGGAGGCAGCAGAGCCCGGCACATGCCTTGGATGGGACAGGCCCGGTCGCTGAGCTGCCCACTCCGATGGGCCCTCAAAGCTCCTCTTCCTTGCCTCCTGCTCCCCATGTGCAGCAGAAGTAAACGCTACTTCCCTAAACTTACGACGGGTCTGTCACCTGGTGTGCCCGTCGTTGGGTGGCCTCTGGGAGTGGCACGGAAGAACGTGCCGGAGATGATTTACACGGGGATTTCGGATGTTGGCCTCCTTGAGGGAGCGGCCTTCTTGGTGCACGCGGGCTCTGCACGGCCAGTTCACGGGCACCGTGCAGGGGACCGTGCTGCGGGCCATCACGACTATGCTGCAGCCTCGGCCCTCCCCCCGCAGTGGGCGCCTGGACGCACTTCCCTCCGGTGAAGGGGCTTCATGGGTCCTGAGTTCTGCTTTGCCGGCTCGCGGCTGTGCTCTGGGCTCAGCGCCGGTGGCCTTGGACGCGGCCCTCTCAGCGGCCCTCCGGCTGCAACAGGAAGCCATCCTCCGCGGACATGATGGACAAGGCCTCTGCGTCTTGCCTTACCATCAGGGTCCCCTGTGAGGACGCCCCACCCCAGCTGCCTGCAGACGGCTGGACTTCTGCCGACGCCTGTGACTCGGACGTGTGCATGAGAGACCATGTCCCACGGGGAGCCCAGCTGGGAAGAGCCACATGTTCCCGCTCCTGGCTGCAGAAACCCCACGAGATCATGGCTGTCACCCGATCATCCTGCCGTCTTGCGTCGTGGACGGATACGTCATACCTGCTGCGAAGTCACCAACACGAAGGAGGAAGGTCACAGGCCCCTTACAGAAAAGCGCCGGGTGGTGTTTCTCGGGGAGCAGAGGAGAGCAGGGCTGGGGGAAGCGGGAGGCCCGCGGGGAGGCTCGCGAGCCGCAGGTTGGGAGGGTCCGCGATGGGCAGCTTCTGTGTCCAACCGGAATCCGCTTCCGCAGGGTCTGAGAAAGTCAGGGAACAAGGCACATTCGTCTGTGCGGGCGGTAAGCTGCGTGTGGGCCGCCCTGACTGGGCCCTTGCTGGCACCTGGAGCTGAGGGCATCGGGGGTGGAGGACGGAAGCCGCCGAGCGGGTGAGTGCGGGCCCGGCACTGGGTACGGGCGAGGGGACGCTGGTATGTTTCAGAAGTTCTGGGACCGCAGGTCTGAGAGTCGGACAGGGGTGACCGCCTTCAGAATGGACAGGACCCAGGACCCCACCCGCTGGCTCGTCCATCCCGGCTCTCCTTGGATCTGTAGTGGGAACCTCGGGGACGGCAGGTGTCCTCGTCTCTCTCGTGGGGGCTGCGGGATTCTGGCTCAAGCCTTCCGAGGTGAGAAGACCAGAGGGCTCGCCCCGCTCGATGCTTCCAGACGAAGGCTTCGGGGTGTTTACAAGGTCGACACAGGAGGAGCTGCCTTTGGGCCGACATTAGCCGACCTTTCCTGGTTGCCTTTGGCCACATTGTCCCCCAACCCCTCACTGTCCTCCAGTCCCGGCATCAGGGAACCACACCACGTGCCTGGGAAAAGCACAGAAAGAGCGTGGAACAAGCGCGCAGGTCACTGCGGGTGGAGGTTTTCTGGCGGGGCCCATCCAGGCTGTTGGGCGGCCTGTGGCAGGGTCAGCAAGCCAGGGTCTGCATGGCCGCGGGCACCGCCCTCAAGCAGCCCTGTGCCATGTGGACACCATTCTAGCCCTGGCCCCCACCTTCTCCAGAGCCCGCCCCGCGCCGGCCCCTAAATCGCTTCTACCCCATCTCGTCGGATTTTGACACAAACCCTCAGAGGTTCCCGCCGCCGCCACGGGCCACGAACACCTCTCTCCCTCTGCGAGCAGCCCCCGCCATGAACGGGGCTCTGCCTGGAGGGTTCAGCGGGTCTCGGCCGTGAGCACAGAACGCCCTCATCACACGATGTATACTGTATTTTTCTCTTTTTAATTAAATTTAGATTTCAATTATAAGGTGATCTTTTTTATTTTATTTTTTTTAAAGATTTTATTTATTTATTTGACAGAGAAAGAGACAGCGAGAGAGCACACAAGCAGGGGGAGCGGGAGAGGGAGAAGCAGGGAGCCCGACGCGGGGCTCGATCCTGGGACTCCAGGACCATGACCTGAGCCGAAGGCGGAGGCTTCACCGATGAAGCCCCCAGGCCCCCCAAGCTGATCTCTGACAAGTACTTCTCTTGTCACTCAGCGGTTCTACTGCGATGCGTGTTTTACCAGACTCACCCGAGAGATGTGCAGCCCGTGGGGTGAGGGCAGGTGCCCCCCATCCGCTGACGGTCGGTGTACCTGGCACACTCCCGTCTCCTCCGCGAGCGCCAGCTACGGTATCACACCTCGTGCCCGTCCGTCAGGCTTTCCCGCTGCTGTTCGCTTATTCGCTTTGTGCTTAGGTATCTGGGTTCACGGTGTGGCTGCAGACACACACCTCTGGTCCACGTGGGCGGGTGCGTCTGTCGAGCTCTGGGTCATGCTGGTCTGTGCTCTCGCTCTGGGGTCGTTCCAGGATCTTGATGTCTGTTTCAGGAGCATTGTCCCAAGACTGAATTTATCACATCTTTTCCCCTAAAGACTTTCCTCTTAAAGAAAAGTGACTGCTATTTGTTGAATGAAAATAGGGCCCGCCACGTGGTCGTCACAGTACCTCCTGGGTAGCACATGTAGGTGCAAGGAAACCACCCCCCGTCTCAGCTCCCATGCCCTCTGTGGGAGCCCACAGACAATGTGACAGACCAGGGACGGGGGCGTGCGGCCTGCTGCTGGGGCCTGGGGCCGGGGTCGCGTGGAGGCAGCGTGGAAGGAGGGGCTCCGTGGACCTGCACACGGGGGTGCTCAGTGCCGTGTGTTGACGGAGCAGAGGAAGGATGGGCTGGTGGGGGGGGGGGTGGGTCAGCCTCGGGGGCTGGAGTGAGTGGCCCAGGACCCTCTCCGGGGATGCAGCTACGCGAGGACAGACGTGGTCTGAGGTAGGAGCGAGGGCTGAGTGGTCTGGACGCGGGATCAGTGTTCCCAGGGGGAGGCAAGGGCGGCCGGAGGGCAGGAGAGTGGGGGCAAGGCGGTGTCCCATCGGAGGCCCCGCCACACACTCCAGCTCCTTGGAGACAAGGGACGGCGGTTTCTGGAAGTCACCCCTGGGTGACAGTGGCCAGGGCTGGCCTTTCTGCTGGGAGCCCTCCTCACCACCTCCGGCACCGGGTCTGTGGCACGGGAGCTCTCGGTCACAGATGTTCAGGCCACTTGTCGGTTAGGACGTCGGCACAGCAGTTCAGTGAGCGGACCTGGGACCCAGGCTCCTGGGTCCAAATCTTGGCTTTGCCTCTTGACATATGGCCTTGGGCAAATGGCTTAAGTGTGCCTGTTTCCTCACATGCGAAACGGGGACCATCATGGTGCCCAGGTCGCAGGGCCACGGTGAGGCCTGGGGCGGTACCATCCCAGTGCCCGGGGCGCAGGGCCATCGCGAGGACCGGGGATATCTTACTTGGAGCGCTGAGGCGGCTGCAGACACTCTGGGTAGCGTCGCTGGCTGTGGTGGCCGTTCTGAGCCATGTCTGTTGTGATTTCTGGAGGTCACGACTCCCACTGGGGAAGGGACATGGGGAGGCAGGGCAGGCCCCCGCCTCGCCTGTTTCTGTGCCCTCGTGCACACACGGCTCCCTGCATGCAGTCATCAAAACCACCTCTGCACGTGACCGGTTTCCTCTTGGGTGTGAACCAGCCCCTGCAAAGGGGTGTGGGGCTGTGCCCGTGTGTGCTGGGGTGCGGGGCCAGGCGGGTCCCCATGACACACGCTACCAAGGGACTGAGGGGAACGAGGGAGAAATGTGCTTGTCGCTCTCCCTGTTTGAGGAAAACAGACGCAACTTCCTGTTTCCCTCCGGGGCTCACGCTGTTTCCCCTCAGACTCACTCACACTTCTCTGGACTCAGAACCACGTGTCCAAGGGACTCAGAAGCACAGTTCATTCTCTGAATTAGTGTTTCCTGTTGTCCGCCAAGGCAAAGGTAGCAGAGGGTCTAAGGGGCCCAGGCCCCTCCTGGGCATCTGCTGTGGCCTCGGCCATGGGCTGTCCTGGTCTCCCATTGGCAGAACCATCTAGATCGGTGGGGTGTGAAGCAACATCCTGAAACCCTTGCTCTCCGGCTAGAGCAGAAACGTACGCGAGGCACCAGAGTGTGGTGACACAGAAAGCACTCCTTCTCCCCGGTGTGCTGCCAACGTAGGACAGCCGGATAGAACCGGTCATCGCTGGAGAGCAGTGCGGCTGTGAAAGTCGTGGGCTCCACTCAGAGTTCTCTGCTGCGGCCTCTGGTGTGGCCTCCACCGTGGCCTCTGCTGCGGCCTCTGCTGTGGTCTTGTGCAACCTGACTGCTCCTGGCATTTGAAGGAAAAGGCAAGTCTGAGACCCCACTTGCCTGCCAGGCTCACTAGACTTGGTTGGCGCTGAGGCACAGCGTGTCCGAGCCGTGCGCCGACAGGAGGGGAGCCTCTTCTAAACCTGCCTTCCATTGGGAAGCCACAGGGTCAAGTGAAGAGAAAACTTGCCCGAAGCTCTGAAACTGGCGACGGTATCTGTCTGCTGGGCGGTCCCGGACACGGTTCTTAACCTCTCCGAGTCTCAGCTTCTTTATTTTGAAGGATGAAAATAACGGGAAGATTACGGTTACCAGTGCCCTAGAGCCAGTGTCCAGCGTTCTGGTATAATGAGAACCACAGGCACTTTTATCATTACTGTCATGGCATCGAGAGGCGGTGTTCTTTGTTGCCCGGACCACGTTCCCCGAGTACGCGTGCCTCCTCAAGCCCTCGGTGGCCCCCGAAGCGAAGACCAGTGGGCGGTGCGGTCAGCCGGGCAGGAGGCTCTGCCCCTGGGGATGCTCCCGGGAGCCACTGACGTGTCCGGCGAGGTAGCAGTGACACGTGTTTGCATTCTATGCCAAATTCCGGACGGTCAACAAACCCATTTGGGCAACTTGATATTAAAAGGCGTAATCTTTACGGGAACCGTCTTCCAGAGGAAGAGGAAGTCAATACTGTGGAACGCTTGGGCGGGAGGCTGGGGGCCGCGGGGCCGCCGTGGTCGCACGTGATTCCCGGGCAGTGCCCGCAGGGCCACCCGCAAGCTGCAGGCCCAACAGTGGCCCTGGGGCGGGGGCAGGCCCCGCTCGTGTTCATTAGATCTGGGGGGAGGCTCCATCCATCACGGCAGGAGGCTTTAAGTGTTTGCTGGGCCGGGGTGAGCCCCGTGAGCGCGCTTCGACGTCCCTTTACTGAAGGTAAACATCGGAGGAGGGTAATAGCTCTTGCCTCGGACGAGGAGCCCTCCGAGGGGCCTGCGGGGGCGGGCAGGACGTCTGAGAAGGGAGAGCAGTAAAGGGACCCTCAGGACAGCAATTTGCACATTTACAGCTCTTTGATACGTGAACTAGATTTTTAAAATGCAATTCTTAGTCTTTGGAGATCCTGGGCAGCGGCAGGCAGGTGGGGACCCGCGTGGGCAGGGACGCTGCTTCTCTAGACCGAGAAGGCGGCTTGATTGGCCTCCGTGACCCAGCGTGGAATGGAAGAGAGCCGCGGTTGGAGGGGAAGGCAAGCTTGTCAAACCCGGCCCGACAACAGGCCAAGGCGGCGCGGGCACGTGGGTCATCGCAGATGCGGTCAGCGAGCCTGAGCCCCGCTGCCCACGCCTCCAGAGACCCCTGGGTCGGGGGCTTTCTATTCCGAACGCTAGCAGCACTGTCTAGGCCTAAAGTGTGAAGATTTTCTTTTTTAAAAAATTTAATTTAATTTTTTCAGTGTTCCAAGATTCATTGTTTATGCACCAACACCCAGTGCTCCATGCAATCTGTGCCCTTCACAATACCCATCAGTGGGCTCACCCAACCTCCCTCCCCTCCCCTCCAAAACCCTCAGTTTGTTTCTCAGAGTCCACAGTCTCTCAGGGTTCATCTCCCCCTCCAGTTTCCCCCAACTCCCTTCTCCTCTCCATCTCCCCATGTCCTCCGTGTTATTCCTTATGCTCCACAAATAAGTGAAACCATATGATACTTGACTCTCTCTGCTTGACTCATTTCACTCAGCATAATCTCCTCCAGTCCTGTCCCCTTCTCCAAAGAAGACATACAAATGGCTATCAGACACATGAAAAAATGTTCACCATCACTAGCCATCAGGGAGATTCAAATTAAAACCACATTGAGATGCCACCTTACACCAGTTAGAATGGCCCAAATCAGCAAGACAGGAAACAACGTGTGCTGGAGAGGATGTGGAGAAAGGGGAACCCTCTTACACTGTTGGTGGGAATGCAAGTGGGCGCAGCCACTTTGGAGAACAGTGTGGAGATTCCTCAAGAAATTAAAAATAGAGCTTCCCTACTGGGGTACCACTACTGGGTATTTACCCCAAAGATACAGATGTAGTGAAAAGAAGGGCCATCTGTACCCCAATGTTCACAGCAGCAATGGCCACGGTCGCCAAACTGTGGAAAGAGCCAAGATGCCCTTCAATGGACGAATGGATAAGGAAGATGTGGTCCGTATACACTATGGAGTATGGTGCCTCCATCAGAAAGGACGAACACCCAACTTTAGCAAACATTTCCTTTTGCATCATCATTATCCTTGGAGGAACAAATAGTTCTGGTTCTTTTTAAATTAACCCCAGGGACAGGCTTCATGAGCAATTATGTTAACATGTTTTACTATGATGCGACACATGGTAATATGTTCTTGATGTAATATTTGACAAAAACCAGCAGCAGCCCATGCAGATCAGCAGGGAAGCCGAGGGTCCCAAAGTCTGGCTCATGGCGCGTGTTAAGAACTGTTTCCTGCAGATTCACTTGGTGGCTCAAGGAGGAGCCATGGCTTCGACCTTGAAAACTTACCAGCCTTCCAACAGCAGCTGAGATGAAACTCTCATTTCCAAATTTCCTCCTTAGAGCTGGTATTTCTCTGCCCCATCTGGGGGTGGAATCCCAGCCTCTGGGGCACGGGAATCGTGGTGAGATGGCCTTGTAGGAACACAGAGCAGTGTATGCAGTGGAGGGCGACAGTGAGAAAAAGGCCTCCTCAGGATGTCACGCACACTCACCCGTGCCGTACACTTGGCCCAATCGTTTACAGTCTCACACTTCAGCAGCAGGAGTTCTGCTCTTGGAGTGATGGGCCCAGGTACGCCTGGGGTGAGGCTCTGCCGAGAGGACGCGTCCAGTGCTCCCCTCGGCCAGCACCCTGATGCCTCGCGCTCCTGCGTAGGACAGCTGGCGGCCCTCTGCAAGGGACCTTCTCCAGGGCACTGGTGCCCAAAGCGTATTTACCCAATTGATGCTTTGTGTTTTGCATTTACTCAGGGAACGAGCGGGGACTGTTCCGGGAGGTGAGGAGGGTTGCTCGTCCCCGTTCGTACATCCCCTCACTAGACTTCCTGGACTTCCTCTGCCCTCTCTCACCCTGGCTGTGTGTTTCAGAAGAAGGTGGGTGGTATTTTAAGTTCCATGCACATGCGCGATGCCGTAAGTAGCTCCCACCATCAGGTTTTAAGGCTTCGAACGAGGCGGATTAGCCCTCGTCCTCCTCTCTCCTTCCTTCCTCCTTTTTCTTCTTTTTCACTCTATTCCGTTTCCGTCGTATCCTGATTTTAACCCTTCAAACGTCGAGCTTCCCAGTGCTGCACGAGGGAATGGAGAGCGCACTGTTGCTCTCCCCCGAGCCGCGACGGGCCCGGGTTCCAGCCGGCTCCCTCAGGCGTCCGGTGCTGGCTCCTCCTGTAAACCTTCATTTGCGGAGGGCCCCCCCGTGCTGGGCACTGCTCTTGGCCTCGGAAACAGAAGAATGAACAAGATACAGTCCCTGTTCTGCAGGAGTTGATGGCCTGGAAGAGAGAGGGAGGGCACGAAGCCATCCGGAAGATGGTGCACGCACGGCGGGCCGTCCCACCGGGGTCCTGAGTGTGCCCCTCGCCGAGGCCGGGGGTGGGGAGAGGAGGCCGTGTGCGCCGGGTCTTGAGCGGCACGGTCCGGCCAGCATCGTGGTGGCAGCCTGCTCGGAGACGCGGTGGGGGTGGGGAATGTGTCGTGCAAACATGCAAAGTCAGGCTCCCAGCAAGACTGTTCTAGCACGTTCCAGATGGAGGAAGATCAGCTGCTTGGCTTGGTGGGTATCTGCGTCCCGGGAAACTCTCTTCTGTCCTGAGATATGCCTGGTTTTCCCACCAGCTCACTGAGACACAATGCAACTCTGTGTTTTGGGGCAGCTTGCTGTTTACGATTTTCCTTGTGACGATTAATTAGAGTTTTGTTTCTTTAATTGGGGTAGTGGACAGGGACCCGAGTTGCTGGTATTTTTGAACCTTTTACTTTGGATGCTGGAGTCTGGAGAAGCTGCTCTGACCTCGGTGGGGAATTCTGTTCTGACAGCAGGGACGGTCTTGTGAGGCGCTTGTTCTGTGCCAAGGAAACCCTGATTTTATCTCATTGCTAAATTCACATATTTGCCCGCAGAGACCTCCAGAAAGGACCTCCAGACCTCCAGGAGCGAGAGCGATGTGTGTCCGATTGCGCAACCTTGGGCCTTATTTTCTTCATCTGGAAGGGGAGGCGGCAGGCGGGCCTCCCCCAGGCCCCCTTCAGCCACAGCCCTGTGCTCGGGTCAAGGCTGTGTTTGGTGCATTTCCTTGAATGCAAATCTTGGTGAAATTCTTTTATTAATGGAATTTTCATGGTTTTTTTTTTTGAATGAAATTCTCATGTTAGAGAGTTTTTGTATGTGGGAAGATGATACCTTGTCAGCAAGCAGAACAGGGCTGATGCCAGCTCTCCGCGGTGGCTGTCGGGCCCCGTACTCACTTTCTCTGAGAGACGGGTGTGTTCCAGACACCCCACGCCTGCCTGCGGACAGACCCTTGTCCTGCCTCGACCAGGCTGGGGGGAGACGTGCTCCCAGCCCCCGGCCTCACTGGGTCTCAGGGCTTTGGTGTAGGAGGTGCTCAGCGTCCCTGCGGTGCTTGCTGACGACCTGGGACCCAGGCGTGTTGCGTGCTCAGGGAGGCGTCTCCAGGCAGCAGGAGGGCTAGCAGAGAAGTAGTTGCACGTGACTTTGAGGTAGTGCCGTCGGAGATTTCTCCTTCGTTTTTTCTTAAGATTTTATTTATTTATTTGTCAGAGAGAGAGAGAGAGAGAGCACGTGTGCAAGCAAGGGGAGCCACAGACAGAGGGAGAAGCAGGCTCCCCGCTGACGAGGGAGTCTGCTTGAGGCTCTCTCTCTCTCCACCCTTTCCCGCCCTCTGAAAAATAAGTTAAGATTGCGCACAAAACATTTCTTATACAAGTGCTGCTTCTCACCATAGTTTTTGAAAATATCTGACTCACCTCTGGCAGATACATGTGTGTGTAACTTCATGCATGTGTTTTGTGCACATGTGTGTGAATATGTGGGCTGGAGTAGGCATGTTCCTGTCCATGACTGTCCACACGTGTGCTGGCATGCGTGAATGTGTCTTCCAGTGTGCATGTGCAAATGCACGCATGTGCAGTGCGTGTGTATACACATGCCTGTGTGCACATATGTGTGTGAATGGGTGAGTGGTGTATGCATGTGAGTGTGTGCACATCGGTGTGTGTGCATGTGTGCGTGTGAGCATGTGTGCACATAAGTGGGTGCATGTGAGCATGTGGGCGTGTGTGCATGTGAGTGTGTGTGTGCATGTGAGTGTGTGTGTGCACGTGAGTGTGTGTGTGCACATGTGCTGTTGGGTCGGGGTGCTTTAGCTGTGTACTACCTGGCTTCGTGTAGTTACTCATGAACAAAGTCATATCAGAAATTGGAATTTAGATCACGAGGTCTTGTTGACAAGCTGTTAGGAGTAACAGCAGAGCTCCTCTAGAAGGGAAGCATGTCCTTGGGACCCCTGTGGTGCTCCAGATCCTGGCAGTTTGGGTCTGGTTTGGGACGTCCAGAGGCGGGATGTGGTCCTTTCGGAGAGGCATCATGCATCTGCCCATCTGCCAGCTGCGAAGCGTGGCCGGACCCTCAGAGGTGTCCTGCAGCACAACCAGGGTTGCTGGTACGGCCACCGTCTCTGGAGCCATCTGGAGGGAGCCTGTCCCTCTAGAATCATCATTTTCTCACGCCCACGTTCCAGTGCTGAAAAGTACTGGGATAGCCGATGAAATCTGGAGCTGAGAAAGACAAACCACTTCAAATCCTGGCATGGCCTGAGCCTTCCGGGGGATCACTCAGAACACTCAGATCTTCCCACTGGAGTTCGCAGACTGGACACATGGCAGTGGAGTAGTGTCTCTGCTGAGTTCAAGTCCTCACTGCTCCAAACGCTGTCCGATGCCCTCCATGGAAAGATGGGGTTAAAACTGAGTCCAGGCGGAGGAAGAATCCTCTTCAAATCATTAAAAAAAAACACTGCTTTGGCATTGTCTCATCACTGTTAAGGCCAGCTCTGTCCTCATTACTGAAGACCAGACACCTTAATTTTTGCTGTGTGCAACCAAAGAATCAAGCAGGCAGTCAAATTAAGGACAGGCCATCCATTCATCTGTGTAACTGCTGGGGACTGAGACAGTGGCGCTGGGCGCTGGATGGCAAAAACAAGTTTAAATGCCAATTACGGGATTGCAGACACCTAAAAACCCTGGTGTTAGAGTGAGCTGAGCAGGCTTGCCCTGGGTGTTTCAGTGAACTTAAGTCTAGAACACAGCACAGGCAAAGGGGGATCGTCTCAAATCTTACACTCGACATCTCACTGCTTGTGTTGTAAGAACTGAGACGAGACTGCGGGTGCGTGTGCGTTCACGTGCTATCCCGGGATGATAACTGCGAGGGCCGCGAGGACAGTTGGCGGTGTGCTGTCCCGGTCCTTGTGCCCAAGGGGCGAACCCAGGGCTGGACGTTGTCGAGCTCCCCCACCAGGCACTGAACTCCTGCCGTGGGAGAATTTGTCCACGTCTGCCGGACAGTCTTTCTATATGATGAAGGTGACAGGTGTGTTCACACACAAATGCGTGTGTTCCCATCTATGTAAAGTACACAAGGCAGTTCATTGTCATTCTTTGGGGAAGTTCTGTGAAGTCGCCAGGAGTGCTGAATTTGCAAACACTGAACGTTTGCTCCTGGGGCAGACGGGGTTAGGCTCCCGAGAGCCTCTGATCATCCATTACTTGTCAAAGAACCGATACATGACCTCGCGTTGTATGTCTTTCTTTTTAAAGACGCCTTGTTTAACGTATATGGTGGACTTGTGAACGCTGGGCTCGGACCGAGCTGGCAGCCCGGCCTGAAGGAAGCGCGGTGGACACGCGTGTCTTCTCCGCGAGGCGAGTCATGCCTTCCTGCGCTCGTGGCCCGACGGCTCCCCGGCGCCTTGCTTGGGCCGTTTCACATGGTGGCATCGCCAACAAAGGCACACACGTGAAGGATGGGGCGTTGACTTGTCAAGGACACGTGTTCATCGTCGAGGAGCTGGAGCACCTTGTTCTGCCACTGCCGGGAGCCCACGTGTCAGGAGACCCAAACTCCACTCGGCACACACCCGTGACCGCGACGTCCCATGAGAGTTGATTTTGAGGGGACAATTTTTAAAAAAAGATTTTATTTATTTATTTGAGAGAGAGAGTGAGACAGAGAGAGCACAGCAGGGGGAGTGGCAGAGGGAGGAGCAGACTCCCCGCTGAGCAGGGAGCCCGACGTGGCGCTCGATCCCGGGACCATCATGACTGGAGCTGAAGGTAGACGCTTCACCCACTGAGCCCCCCAGGTGCCTCTTGAGGTGACAAGCTGTAGTGAGTGAGGACGTGTGCAAGTCTAGAATCTATGGCTCGGGAGGGTGGGCTGTGTCTGATCGTATTTAAGAAGTTCCTGAAAAGTGCGGGCAGTGGAATGGCCCCGTTTTATAGGAGAACCTGCGGTGTGTGTCTCGGCAAAGGCAGAGCGAGGACAGGAGCCCATGCGTGGCCACAGGTGTGTTTCAGCAGCGGTTTGTTGACATCGAGGACCTTGTCTACAGCTTCTGGGCGAGGCTGCTTGTACCCCGGGCAGGGGCTGTGAGCAGGTGGGGCCCGCAGGAGCCGAAACTCTCAGTACCGTCCTTTCTGACCCTTGCTGGGCACTTAGCCGTGTTCCTTCTCATCGCACTGGCTCGTTAAAAAAATTTAGCCCCTTGATCTGATTCTGCAGCGCCTGTGATTGTTAGCTAATGCTTTGCAGTGAAAGAAGAAGACAGAAGAACACGGAACTATTACTGTCTGCGGGCTCTATCGATCTCACATTATTGTTTAGATGTACGTCCAAGAGGCAGGTGTGGAGGGCGGCCGACTTACTTTTAGTTGACTTATGTCCCTGCTGATGATACCATGGATTTTTCTGTTAGTTTGTTATGATTTTTTTTTATTATTGGCATTAGCATTAATCTCCAAGAAAATGCATCTAAACCAGGAAACACGGTCCGGCCTCAGTGGCACATTATTTTCGAGAACCCGGTTCCACGGCATTGAGCGAAGTCACTTGCATTCCGCTCGCATTCAATCACGGGTTGTCTTTCGTCTCCCTGGGCAATTCCATAACTCTGATATTGACCTTAACTGAAGTCCTTTGTTTTGTACCCTAACAGCCCGAAGCATTAAAAATGCGTGTTTACTTAATTTGTCCTGGCATGCAGTGTAATTACAAGCAGTTTGTTTTCTCTGTTGTAAAATATGGTCTGGAGAAGGAATAAAGTAATGTGGAAAATTAACATTGTGATGTACTGTATAGCGGAGTGGCACTAAAACACTGCGCAGTGCCGGGGCTGGAGGTGCTGTTGGGCTGCGTTGGAGAGCAATAAAGAATTAAATGCGTCTTTCTCAACTATATTTGCATGATTTTCAGCTGCAGTAAAATTAATCTGATCTGCCTCTGAGAATAAACAACAAAAACAAAATCAAAGACCCCACAGAGCTGAGCAGCGCTTTTGCGGCTCTGAAATCCCGTTTCTGTAACTGTTTGAACGGGATAAATCGTAAGGAGTGTGTTCTTGGCCAAGTCCCAAAGGGTGTGGACAGGCTGGGGGCTGGCGTGCGAACGCCAGGTCCCCAGGGGCCCCGGCAGGTGTGTCTCGTGGGCCAGTTTCAGTATAGGTAGACCCAGATGGAAGCGGGGTGTGGGGACAGAGCACCCCGTGGCCTCGACGCCCCCGTCGCTGGAGAGGTCTTGCCAACTTGGCAGAGTTTTCTGCTTCTCTGTCTCACTGTCGCTGCAAAACATTTTGTGATACTCTGTATGCAGGACACTGTATAAATAATAAATTACATTGTATCATTTACCAAACTTCCAGTGATCACAGGAAGAAACACAATAAGCCTCTTACAACAAAGGTAACAAATTCACCCCTTTGCCCTCGGGCAGGTCAGGACGCATCTGTGCGTGGAGTGGGGCCCCTGCGCGTGGGGGGCGAAGCTGCCGTTACGCACTGGGGATTCGTCATTTTGAACAAAGCAAGGGAGTAGAGCCCCTTCAGACGCCGCGGAGTGACTCAGCATCCTTCTCGGCTGCTGTCTGTTCTTCACGGGGTCACCTGCCCGAAACCGGCCATATCCAATGCCTTGTGCTTTTACAATGAGCTTGCTTTAAACATGGGCCTTTCGGGGACATTGGAGGCCTTTTGTACTTGTGTTTGCTATGGAAGGACAGTGGCTGAGGATCTGTGCAGAGGGTCCCCATGTGGAGACCAGAGCCCCCCACCCTGGGAGTGGCTTTCTGTGTCCTAGGAGCTGCGGGTCCACGATCCCCGAGCTGTGTGTGGTTTGCCCAGCTCACCTCCACCGTCAGACTCGGCTTTGCTCAGCTCACCTCCCCTGTCGGACTCGGCTTCATCTTTCGCAGGAAGTGGGGTTGAGCACAAGGGAGAGGGGGCCCTTTAACAATAGCCAAGAAAGAAAAATCCACTGAACCAACTGGTCAGTGGTAGAAAAATCATTACAGGAGGTCAGGCTCAGCAAATATCTTAAGAATAATTCCTCCTGTGATTCATGACCTTTTGGGGATATAATCAATAGCATTAAAAAAATCGCATCAGCCAGTCAGCCAGACGGCTCTTCCTGGCGGGAGCGAGCTTCTTGTCTTTGTAATGTTTGTGTTCTGTCTGCTCATGTGCAATAACCCTGACTGGGTGACCTCGTTCCCTCCTCTCTCCATCAGCCAGGGAGACGCCCGCACGTCATGCTTGGCTCTGTCTCTGCTGGGAAGGGGATGAACTGGGCGCGGGGGGCCGGCCAGGCGAGCAGGTAGGCCGCCTGCTCCCAGACACTGGCCCGAGGGAGCCCTGGACACTGTCACCATGTTCCACCAAATTCCCACCAGAGGGGGAACCAAAGAGAAAAAAGCCAGCCTGGCTGGGCAAGTCTCTGTACTTCCTACTCCAAGGTCATTCCTAGAAGCATAGGAAAATGGATCAAGTTGATTTTTCACCTAACTCAGGTCCTGCCTTGTCCCCAGGTATGGAATGCATTTGGTTTGGGAGCCCCAGCAAATGTGTCTGTTTCCTGCCCTCATGTGTGTGGCGGTCGGAGGACGTGGCAGGCGCGGCAATGGTGGTTGGATGACGGAGGACGGGGCAGGCCGGCCTCCCCTTGTCGGCTCCGCATTCCCGTTTCAGGTCCTTCTTTGCCCTCAGCACCCCTGAGAAGACCTTGTTTACTACTGGTCTCCCAGAAAGAGGGGGCATCCTTGCCCTGATGTCTGTGTCTTCCCAGAGTCTGGAACAGGGCCAGCAGAGGGTTCGAGTGAGAACCTGCCACGTGAATCCGTGAGTTCCCGTGGCACACTTCCCAGGGCAGCGGTCTCTGGAGCCACAGGGTGAGGTCATCACAGCGTCCTCCTGGCTCTGTGTCCACCCCCACACCCAGATGCTGGCCCCTTTTTAGGCTCCTTTCTCAGCTCCTGGAGTGGAAGCTGGCGGGGGTTTGGTGTGTAGGCTGGCATGATTCTCCATGGCATGTGGGCCCCTGAGCGGTCCTGCAGGACACCGTCTCCATGACCCGGAGCAGGACAGAGAAGGAACTCGCTCACCAGTGTGATGGCCGGCTGGCCTTCGGAGAAACGTTGTTCTGGGTGTGCCTGGACGGGTGCTCGGAAGAGCTGAGTGTTTGCCTTGGCTGCGGGTGGGCAGACGGCGCTCCCGTGGGGACTGAATGGAGCAAAACTCAAGGAGGGAGAATCTGCTCTCCCGTTGCTTGGTCCGGCCGCCCATCGTCTCCCACCCCAGACGTCAGAGCCCCCGGGCCTCGGGCTGTGGGACTCGGCTGGAATTTCACCCCGGCTTTCCTGGGTCCCTGGCAGGAGACGCAGATCGCGGGACCGCTCGGCCTCGGCAATCGCATGAGCCAGTCCCCCCAACACATGTCCTCGTATCTCCATCTGTGTCCCGATTGCCTTCATTTCTCTGCAGAGCCCCGACTGGCAGCCGGGCTTCTGCTCTGCTGCAGGGGTGGGGGGCTCTCCTGACCGCCCACTTCAGACACTGACCACTGCGTCGTGCAGAGCCGCGGGGCCGTCACACGGACAGATGCTGACCGTCTGACAGGGGCTTGCGGTGCTTTTGCACAGTCTGAAAGGTTGTTGATTGGTACCTTTGGCCCCTGCCGGATGGTTGGTGGCGTGGTCACTGACTCAGCAAAAGAAAACGCGGGTTTCCCTCCATCAGAGAGACGTCGTCTCTGGCCGTGTTGCTTCTGCGATTGGTGGTACTTCCCTCCTCCCTCCTTCCCTTCATGTCCCAGAGCTGCCCGGAGCGAAGGGCATTGAACAGGGCTGATCTTCCTTGGTAAAGAAGGAGCGTGTCCTGCTGCCCTGGGTTAACTTTGGGGCACTTCGCCTTTCTGAGAGGCTACGAACAGAGCTGGCCTTGGATGTGGACGTATGAGCTGTCTCCTGCTTTACCAGTGGTTGTCAGAGACCGTCTTCTTGGTTTGGGGTCTGGGCATCGTCAGAGGGACCAGAGGGAGACCATTTCTGTGCATGTGTGTGAGGTTATTCCAATGAGCAAAAGTCTGCGCCTGCAGGATGTGGACAAAGTCAGAGACATTAGGTCAGCCCGTCTGCTATTGCCCCGGACAGGCCCGGACGGAACCAGAGAGGGCGGGTGGCCAGGATTTTCCAGGAAACTGTGCTTCGGGAACCGCCCTCCGCACCCTGTGTCCCCTCAGCTTCTAGCCTCCCTTGAAGTAAAGTTGGAACCACGTGACTCTCGACGGAGGTTACATGAAAAGGGAACTTGGTTACCGTGGGCTGCCTCTGGCCGTGTGCGTGTGTGTGTTTGCACAAGCATGTGTGTGCATGAAAGTGTGCATGCATGTGAGTGTGCACATGTGTGTGAGAGCTAGTCGTGATGTAGGTGAGGATTACCTCACAAATGAGAAGCCCCACTCGTCCTCGGGATCTGGGACAGAGTCAAGTCACGTGTCTGTTTCCTGCCTTGGTTTTCTCCAGGGCAGCAGGAAGGCCAGGCCCTTGTGGACAACATTGGTGGCCATGGCACACGTTAGCTTCTCAGCAGGATGGTCCGAGGGACAGCTGGCTCAGACTTCTTGGGCCAGCGTGTTTCTGCTTGTGACGGACCCGGGAAATTTGTCTCTGCCCATCTGTAGTTATCAAGTGGCCCAGAAATATTTTCCTTCAGTGGTTTGTCTTGAAGGAGCAGGAGAAGGGGGGCGGACTTGGAATCAGACACTCTGGGAGCTGCTCCTTGCCCCCCCCCCCCCCGGCTGGCTGGCCGTTCCGGAGCCTTCTCTGAGCCTCAGGGTCCCGTCCGCATCCCAGACAGGTGTTTTGTTTATTTGCTGTGAGATGTGGCCGTGTGAGAGGGACAGTTGCGGACCTTGCAGGGGCATGAGATGCCTCCTGGGCTCTAACCAGCAGGTGCGTGTGGCTCTGGGTCTGTGGTTTGGATCAGGAGGCAGGTGTCCCGGGCTTCACCGAATGGCGATTTCCACCCTACCTGGTCTCAGAAGCAGACGGAGGCGGCTGTTCTCTCTCGGGTGTGGGCAGAGCTATTGTTCCCAGGGCCTTTTGCGTTTTAGGAGGAGCTGGAATCTGGGGTTGGAGGGAGTCTCTAAGGCGTGTGTGCCGGGTTGGCGGCAGGGAGACTCCCAGGGAGAGCTCCAGCACCGGAGAGGAGTGTGCTGGGCATCGTGTCTGGTCTTGCAGGATGACACAGGTCAAACCCCGCTGGCTGCCAAGCGACCCTTTCTGACAGATTCTGATGGTGCAGCAGTGACCACGGTTGACATCTTTGGTTCTCAAAGTGCCCTGAGCAGTGAGTTCCCTGTGCTCACGTTCCCAGGAAAAGGTCAGGGACTATCTCAAGCTCGCCCGGAGGGGAGGGGGTGGGCAGCCTGGGGCCCAGCCTTGCTCCCTCCTGGGTGGGGGCTGGGCGGGACGAGGTCGTGGGCTGGTTCAGCGTGGCGCCTGGGTGGGTGTTGTCGGAGCGCCGCGTGCAGCACTGGAGCTGGAGCCTTGGCGCACGCGAGGGGCGGAGGGCTCTGAGCACGGCACCTCCTCCCTCCACAGGTCGGGCGTCGGCGGTCCACACCCTGCTTTCAGGGCATGGACTCAAGGTGAAGTTAGGAAGTGCGAGTTCAGAGCAGCGAGCGGAGGGCTGGGCGAGGGGCGGAGGGCCGAGAAGGAGGGTCCCAGGGCTCGGTTTGCATCACCGCCGGGCAGAGCTCTGGGTCTGGGGGAAGATGGCTGCCTTTGTCTGGGGTTGGTGGAGTTGGGGCGTCTTTATTCTCCAGTGGGCAGGATGCATTTTTAGCCATTAGTAGTGACCCCAAGGTCCATGAGCTCTGACTGACCCCCAGCAGGGGCGCTAGGAGGGGTTGAGGCAGGTCGGCTCCTGGGGGGCTCCGCATGTCCATGGGCCAGGAGCAAGGTCCCCCTGGGATCCTGTGAGCTCAGTTCTCTCCTCTGCCAGCGGGGGGCAGTGATGCTGGCGTGACCCTCCAGCCACACTCGGAGGGCGCTCAGTCAATGCACCTTGCCGCCGTCAGCAGGGCCGCTCAAAGGCCTGCGGGCGCCTGCGCACGTGGATGCGTCTGTGGCCGACAGAATCACACAGTCTGCTTCACTCATTTTAAGAAGCACTGATACTTCCTGTACTATAATTTACCCCACATTAACTTAAACATTATGGGGCCTGTTTTTGGATACGCATGTGTAACTCTCATTAACGCTAATTAGGGATACGCGCAGGCATCGAGAACAGAGTGTCCCCTGTGTATCTCCACGGCACAAAGACGACCTGCCCCCGGTGCTGGGTAGGGGCGGGTCGTCAGGCCCTTTTCCCGTAAAGAGCGGCCCACTCCGGGTTTGGAAGGGGGAAGGGAGAGGTCCGGTATGGAAACCATATCAAAGGTTATGGCAAAAGCCATCTGAAATGACTTGTGGTGGAATTGGAGAATTAGAGTAGCTACAATTTCCATGCTTTGCTTATTTGTAATTATGGGAATCTTCTGGGAGGAAGAAAAGTATTTTCTGCAAATTTATCAACAAATCTAGTATTATTTTCACATAATAGGCACTGCAGAAAAAAACCCCAGTATAAAACGTAAATTTTTTTTTTTTATGTCTCCATGAAGTTTCCAGTTGTACGTCCATCACGTGATGAATGGTGAGCAGCATTCAGAAGAGAAGCCGGGGCCTGGCGCTGTCCCAGGGGAGCTGTCGCCAAATACTGGCAGAGGCTTTCCGCGAGGCTGCAACACGAAAGTGCATGTTGATTAACTTTCGTATTATTGTCATGAAAATATTTCAGGATTCTCCCTTTTCCCACAACGACGTCAGCAGGAACAACAGAATCTCTTTAAAGTCTTCCACAAGCTGAGCGGAACAGGCCAGTAGACTTGGTTGTCTTTTTAGTGAATGGACACCGAGGCGACTTATTAAGAAATACCATCTCTCCTTGTTTGATCCATACAGGAAACGCGGCTCTCCTGCTGCCCGGTGCCTGACAGAGCCCCGCCTGTGACACCGTGATCAGGGCCCACGGCGGCTCTGGCCAGTGGTGACCGCTGGCACCGTCCCTCTGAGCGTCGATCTGAAGGTTGTGTGACCAGCGTCAGAGACGTGATCCGGGGCAGGGCGGGCACAGGCCGGGCCTGACGCTGTGCCTGGAAGCAAGGCACGCGGGCTCTGCCGGCCGAAGGCGCTCGGGAACAGGGCCCAGCCAGAGGTCCCTCTCGCGGCCACTGTCTGGGGGGCCACGTGCGGCCAGGCCCCATCTGAAATGTGCTCGTGGAAGGTCTGGGAGCTGCTGCGTGTTTCTCACCCCACCTTCACACCCGCCTCCCTCTACACGAGCGGGGCTCTGCACACCATCAGCCGTGCCCCGATGCCGGCTCTGGAAGGCGCAGCTCCCGACCCGTCTTCGCGGTAGAAAGAGGCTCCTTTTCACCCCCGAAACGTCCCGGATACAGGCGAGGCCGCTTCTGCCGCTGCGCGCGACTCCGCTCCCCTCGCCCGCCGACAGGGCATGTGGCCTCACGTCCGCCGACGCGGTGTCGCGGAGCCGAGCTGGATCAAGCCTGCGACACCACCAAGTGTGCGGCCGCCATCCCGAGGTCAGCACGGAGCCGGAGGGCGGTGTCGGAAGGGGACCCGCTGTGGGGACAGTCGCGTCATCGTTTCAGGAGGCGAGGACTGTGGGGCTCCTGCCGGCGGCCCCTTCCCTTCACTTCCACGTCACCCCACGTTTCTTCCAGGACGAGGGCCGGGGGGGGGGCGGTTTCCTGCGGTCGCCGCATGAAGCTTCTGGCTGTTTTAAAAAAAATTCTGAAGTAATTTTAGACTCACAGGAAAGTGGCCAAGATGGTCCCTGTTTTGGTACGCCCCTCCCCCACTGTCCTGGTGCGGGCGCCGCGCGGGAGCCCGTCTGCGGTCTGGGGCGGATGCGGGTGCGGATGCGCGGCCACCGGGTCCCCTGCGGGCCATGCCAGGATCCCACCCGTTTGCCCAGGAACGTCCTTCTTCCGTGCAGGACGCAAGCCGGGTCTGTGGCCTGTGAGCTTCCTCCTTCACGGCCCACAGACTCGAAGGGGAGTGGCCAGTACTTCGTGGGTTATGCCTCTGGTCACCGGACGAGGGGAGCGGGAGGCTTCACGGGGCCGCCCGAACGGCGCGGGGTCAGAGAAGCTACAGACTCGGTGACTCGGTGAAGGTGTTCCTGGGGAGCGTATCTTCCTTCGGGGTTCATAAATGCGGTGGGGAGGGAGCGGTACCTGACACTGTCCGACCCGCTCGCGTGTATCCCCTTCAACCTCTCACCCGGACCAGCTGTGTCCTGATGACAGGGTCCTGCTGTCACCCTCCTCCGGCCTCCCCGGTCACACATGCCATCCAAACCTGCCGCCGCCGGGACCGACATGAATCTACGTGCTTCGACTGCCTGGAAACATCTATTGAAATTGAATTTCTTTTTTACTGGGATTTATTCAGGAAATAGTCATCTGTCTGGTGTCATTTTATGTTCTATTTGAAGTCATGACGTTTTTCTCATGTACTTCTTTGTACCTTTTTTACCCTCGTGTGGTGGGCTGGCTAGCATCCGCGTACGCAGATTTCAAGATTGTTGTCCACTTGCAACACTCTCCTGTCATTTAGAATGAGGTGGTAAACCCACATTCTCTTAAACAGTCACAGAAAGTGTCGTTCTAAGTTCATGTGTTGAAGTAGAGACGGAGGAGAACGAGGCAGACAAAGCTGGAATGATCCGCGGGACAGGCTAATTCAGAACCCGCAGAGACAACGACGAACTTTTGGTAAAAAACATCTTTACAGGCACGACATGTCCTCGCTCTTTCTAAAGAAATGACACATGGATATTAAAGAATATTTTTGCAAGATTGGGTGATTCGGATGTGTGTTCTTATGCATATAAACGTTTTACTGCCCTTTAGCAGCTGGCGTTAGCCAAGAAACTAAGATAGTTCTTCCTAAGCTTTAAATCCGTTGTTTTATAGAGCACAGAGAATTTTTTATTATAACATAATTCTGTACATAAAATATCACATTAAAAGAAGAAGATAAAATTTTGTACTTTCATTCTCCATTAATTTGACTGAAAACAATTGCAAAGAAATGTAACCAATCAGAGTTCTCTGTTGGGAACCAGTAGAACTCAGAACACAGAAACAGGAGCCCCGAGGGGAGTCCTCAGTGACCAGACCCTAGAGCCACAGAGAGGTTTGGTGACTGCACTGAAAAGGTCGTTTCAACAGTGAAAAAGCAGCTGCTAGCCAGGAATGGTGAGAAAGACGTACCCCGTACAGCTTTGCCGGAGGCTGGCGGTTGTGCTGGTGAGTAGCACGACCCCCGCGTGCCCGCTGCTGGGGGGTGGCAGGGCCAGCCCCACTCCCTGGACAGCCCGGTGTGCACCCGGGACCGTGAGGCTGGCTGGGATGGGTCGCAAGTGCCTGGTTGGCTTGTCTTGATGTCCTCAAGAGCCCCCTTCACGAGGGAGCCCCGTATCGGTTGGGGCCTCTGCTGCAGCTGCGTCCACAGCTGAACGTGTGCCGCCATCCTCTGCTTCCCTCGACCTCCCAGGCGCTGCTCTCCGGAGCACTGCCTGGCCAGCCCGCTCACACCTCTGTCTGTTTCCTGGAGAGCCCAGCGGACAGCAGGTGTAGGAAGGATGTAACTTTTTGTATATCCCCAAATGCCCCGTCTCTACTCACTTATATTCTGAGTGTGTTGTATATAGGCTGAAATGATGTGTTTTGACTGAAATCATGAGAGAAAAAAAAAAAATCAAGATCCACTTTTTTAAAAAATGAGAAAATTTTGCCTTGCCCCCACACGCCTGTTCTCCTTGGTGACTTGAGCTCATCGGATCCTCCCGTCAGACAGCCCCGAACGTCTCTGTGCCTTTGCAAACCCGCTGCCAGGATAAGTAAAGCTTCCTGTCCTGCTTTTCTGCTGCTTAGGTGACGAATAGCAAATAAACTTTCCGGAGGACCAGTCCCTCAGGCTCTGGGCGGTTATCTCTGCCGCAAAGCCCCTGCGTGGGGTCCCTGTTCATGTCTCCCGCGTTAGGGGAACAGGTAATTACATTTTATGCAGAGAAAAGTTTAGCTGAAATGTTAAGTCGATGCTTCAGAGGATGTGCCTGTGCCGAGGACCACGGACAGCGACGTGGCCGGGAAAACGGGTTTGGAGGCTCGGAAGCGAGAGCCCGCGGGGCGCGCGGGTGGGGAGAACGTCCGTGAATCAAGCCGTTACCTCAAGAGCAGTGGTTCCTGCTGCACTGTCTTTGCACAAGGAAGGTGTTGGTGTCAGGACCACGATGAGCCCAGAGGAGCCAGGGCTCGCAGTGAGCTGCCCACACTTGAAGCCTGTCCGAAGGTAGGAAGCTGCGTCAAGGGCACCAGCTCCTTCTCAGTGCTGGGGGCCAAGCTGCCATGTTTCTACCACGTGGTCTAGAAATCATGACCAAATAAAGCTCCTTTTCTCTGCACAGTCGGTCCTGTTACTTGGTGACCCTCGGTAGGGCTCGGTTTCTCCATCTCATGCCTTCATTTGCTCTTACATACCGATTGTCATTAAGGAAGCAAGTGTGCCCTTCGGGTGTGCGCCGTGAGGCTGGGCGACGATCACAGTGATGCCTAAGCCGCTCCACACATGTTTACTTGTTGGTTCACCCCAAACTCGTTATTCATGCTTCTCTGCAGAACCTGTCACTTGTCACTCATTTTCCCCCATGCCATCTTGGCGGGCAGATTTGGTGTTCCTCTTTCTAGCCCCCCTGGCTAGCACACGGTTGGACATTTGCTGGGCATTTATGAAATGTCTCTCAGAAGGTTGCCTGTACTTTGAAATTTGTAGGCAAAATGTCCCAATGTTCCTGAGAGGAAGCTGTTTTTTGAAGATACATTTATTATTTAGAAAATGTTGAGCAAAGTTTGAGCAAGATACATGATTACTGAGTTAGCCTGTGTATTATTTTGATTTTACTAGTGAGGATGTGACTCTCCAGGCTTGCCAACCAAGCAGCTCTCGATGACTTGCTTTCCCAAGGTCACACAGCACGGAGCGATGGAGACTTGACACCAGGCTGGACCCACTGGGGACTAATGCACTTCAAGCTGAAGTGCGTCGTCCTTACCAATCGATACTATTTATCAATCCTTTTATTAATCTCTTTCGACTCCCTATTGCTTGTTTTCAAAGTGCTCTCAGCAGACTCTCCTGGGCGCACTTGTTAAAAATGCAGACTCTTGGGGCCCCAATTCCAGACCTGCTGAAACCACCACACCTCTGGCCATGGGTTCTGATGTTCGGTCCTGGTGTTAATTCTTATGCACAGAAAGATGTGAGAACAAAATGCAGCGACCCCCCTGATGTTTTTCATACTACTTTTGATGAAAATGGAAATGAGGTTTTGGAGACTGGGGTTTTCCATCCACAATATGGAGCCGTTGCAGGGAGGGCTGTCTACACGGGGGCACATCTCCCAGCTCCCTTCCATCATGGTAGGTCCAGCGACTAGTTCTTGCCAGTGAGATGGGTGAGGGAGTGACGAACACCGGTTCCAGGGGTCAACAGCTGGCAGCCATCAGCGTAAGATGAAAGGAGTCTTCGGAGGGGAGTGGAGCTGGCCCAGTCCGGAGGGCGCTTGCCTCTGTTGGCTGGGACACGAAGGGACTGGAAGCAAACAGGCCAGGTGCCTCCTGATCCTCTGAGCTTCTGTTCTGGGAAAGGAACAAACACCGAGAGACTCTAAGGTCTTTGAGCCTCAAGCCTCAAGACCCCAAATTTCCTGTGGTTTCCCGGACAGCTTGCTGGCCCCTCAGTGTCCATGTGCACTCCCCAGCTAGACGCTTCCATGCCGGGCTTCAGCGTGGTGTTCCAGTCTCTTGTTCCGGTGCAGATGGTGCAGACTCGGTTTATGGGGCAGCGGCATGTGCCTTGTATTTGAGGAGAGGAAGCGACGTATTTCCGAACGATGCTAAGAACGGGGTCACAAAGATGAGCACATACAAGTCAGGCTCATTTTTGACCCTGAAAAGGATCTTTCAAGGCCGGCGTCAGTGTTGGTGCTCCTAAAAGCAAGGGCCTGGCTCTGTCCTGCCTTTGAACTCATCCCTCATTCATTCTCTCCACACGGAACATCATGTCTTGCCCCTGCCCCCGGCTGTCCACCTTCTTGGAGAGCAGGCGCCACACCCGACTTCTGTGTCCCGCTCGCTGGAAGGCCTGGTAGGCAGACGGTGGTCTGCCCGGCGGTGTGACTCGCTGTGTGAGTGTGACTCACTGGCTGGTGGGGGAGCCAGTGGGGGTGCACGCATTCCTGCAAGATGGAGTCTGAAGGCCCCCCTAAGCGATCAGTGTTTGTCCAGCGGGACTCCTTGGTCATGTTGGTGGGAGTCGTCCTGGCTCCGTGGGGACTGTGGCAGCTCCTGGCTCTCCTCGCAAAGTGCCAGGAAACCACTTGCCCTTGTGGAGGCAAAGACACACCCTTCACATCTCCCCCCCTCCAGCATCTCCTCCCCCTGCCCGCATCTCCTCTCCCCCTCCCGCGTCTCCCCCTGCCTCCGCTACGCTCCAGCTCTTCTACTTGTGGGTCCAGAGACGGAAGGAGAGCTGGGTCGTCATGGTGCTGCAGGTGGGCCATGGCTGGACCTTAGGGACAAAGCAGCAACAAAGCTGGGCTGCAAGGGCGGCCACGGGGGCCTTGTCCTGTTATCCTGGTGACAGGCTGGTCACCCTCCACCACCAGCACCACGCTCCATCACCAAGAAGCCACTGTGCCCAGTGCTATGTTCATTTGGGGCCGGACTTGTGGGCCGCTGAGGACACGCTCTCACAAGGGGTCACCCTCTGGCAGGTCTGCGCGTCCCCATCACCCAGGGTTGGGGTGAGTGCCTGTGACCAGCCCTGTTCCCCCATGAGTCCCGGGGAAGCGCAGGCCACACTCACGCCTGGAGAAGTCAGAAGAGCTTAGTGGAGCAGTGACCCGAGAGCTGGACTTGAGTTTGACCATCCGCGGGGACAAAGAGAGGGCTGTGGCTGTATCAGAGCTGGTATGTGTTTGGATTACTGAGATTGGTGCGCGGACTCTGGGGCACGGTGGGGGACAGGCGCAAGGGGTCCCCTGCCCTGGCCCCAGATGGGACTAGAGGCCTGGGGTTGGGGGCACATGAGAAGTTTGGTGACAAAAGTGACATTTTCCTTGTACTTTACAAGAAAAATAAATTAAAAAGTATAAAGGAGTACATTAAATATTGACTTTGTTGAAACTTCTGGATAAAATATTTTAAAATTTTGTTTTAATGAGAATCTTGAACCTACTTCTGTGAACACAGCTGTTTTACAGAAAGCTCGATGGTCGGAGAGCTGCGTGTGCTCGTCACATGGCGTTTCAACTTCATTACCAAATTATCGATTACCGATGCTCAATGGACACCTAATATACTTTCGTTCTAGGCTCTGGCTTCTTCCAGTTTATCGCGAAAACTTTTGAAGAACAAAAGGGAGCATCAGGTTGTGATAAACCGAAGGCGGTCACGAGTCAACACGTGGTAGATGAAGTCGCTCCAGCAACTGTTGCCCGAGGGCCAGCGGGGGGACAGACGGCGTCGCGACACCGTGACCACAGGGTGAGCCTGTGGGTGTCCTGGCAAATTAGTCCTTGTCAGCGGATCGCGTTACAGAAGAAGACATTTAAGAGTCTTCCGGAGAGCAGAGAGTAAGAGTTTTCTCTCTCACGGAGAGAGTTTTTATGAACTATTTGATTTCCTAAAAGGAAAATAGAATTTCAGAAACAAAACACGTTTTTCAGCTTTGGCGTCTTTCCCAAGACCTTATGTATTTCATTTTGGTATTAATTTTACATTGGGCAAGCTAAATGATGTTACGAATCCATTCTCGACACTCATCACACATTATAATTAGCGTTTTATCACCAAATTCCAAATTAAATATTGTCTTTGTTGGAAAATGGCTCCTATGTGGCCCTGTTGTATGACCTACACTCTTTTCCCGTACAGTCTGTTTTTCTCATTAAAAATCCAAAAAGTCAGATTTATTTTCTATTGCTGCATCTCGTTTTTCGGAGGGAGGTGCATCAGGGGTTGACAACTGGAATAACTTTCAGCTTTTTATTTTTAAAAATAACACAACAGGTTATTTTTAAGAGCAAAGTGCAGGAAGCCATCAAGAGGACGGGAATGTGCAATCTGGGGTGGGCTCTGGCGGACGGTCTTCATGTTCTCACCACCTGAGGACTCCTGTTTGCAAAGTTTTCTATTTCTGCCTCCCTAGGAGCCACTCAGGCCAGATGCTGCCCACAGCAGGGAAGAACCCGCTGACGGTGTGTCACACGTCGACTGTGCTGCAAGTGACGATGGCTCAAGCTCTTCTGGTGGCTCCTGTCCTCTCTGCCTTTCCCAGTTCACGCTCTGTCTGCCTGGCCTTTTGCGCTGACATTCTGCGAAGCTGGCTGTTGGGGTGGAGAGCCAGATGCCCAGTGCTCCTCCGGCCCCCGTGCTCATCCATACGGTCTGAAGCCTGGATGAAGGGGGGCCCGGCGCACACTGAGAGCACGGACGGACCAGCGAGGTGACTGGAGGGGTGTCTGGATGTGACAAAGGTACAGAGGGGCCAAGGCTATGTTGGTGTCAGTGGGAGTATGTGCCCCGCAGGCCTTGGAGGGCCCACAGTGGAGCTGGAGCTGGAGCAGGAGAGACGCCGGAGTGAGGAGCAGGCCAGACGGCGCGGGCCCCCCTGAGGGGACAAGTCTTCCCACTGCAAGGTCCTGGCAAAGGTGGCAGAGTTGGGTCGGTGGTTCGAAGAGATCACAACAGGGCTGTGTGCAGGAGGCCAGGGTGGGCTCGGGGAGGCCAGTTAGGAGGCTGCTGTGGTGCGGGTGCCCAGGAGCCCCAGCCGGGACGTGGTGGGCTTGCAGGGCATGGCAGGGCCATGAGGGGGCAGGGGCAGCAGTAGGCTCTGCTCGATGCCGGCCACGTGGGGCACCACAGGAACAGCAGGGGGTGTGGGCCATGGGACTGGGGAGAGGACAGGCTGATGCTGGAGGAAGAATTGTGTTCAACGAGAGGAGACTGTGGGCCCCCTGGGTGGACCCAGGAAGGGAGACCGAAGAACAGTAAGTGTGGCTGCCCTGCCCCCCGTCTCCTCCCCCTGTCTCTCTCTCCCCACACATGTACATGCCGACATCTCTATGTGTATTTGCACACACATGCTTATGCATACACACATATATACACACATCCATGCCTATACACACGCACACATACACACACGTCCATGCCCACAGCTCACACATGTATACACACACTAACTACACACGTATACACACACATGCATATGCATGCACACACACACATACATATACACGTGCCTATGCACACACACATACACACATGCTTATGCATATACACACATGCCCATGCATATATATACACATGCATATACACATGCCTATGCACACATGAACACACAAGTATACACACCAACACCTACACATGTACATGCACACACAAGCACGTGCATGCACACAAACACAATGTGCACATAACATACACAAGTATATGCACATACACAAGCACACACACATGTCTGCACACATGCATGTACACACATACACACTAACATGTACCCATGTATATTCACACCAAGTACATGCACCACACATGCACCTGCACACACACATGTATATGCACACACATGCACACACATGCACAATACACATACACATGCCTATGCACACATGCATACAATACACACAAACACATACACATGTATATGCACATGCACAGGTGTGTGAATACCATGCATGTACACACATGCACACGTGTGGGTGCACATGCACACACATCCACATCTACACGCATCTGTATCCACATATACATGATCCACACACACAAGCAGAGCCCATGACACACATGGATCCAAGGCCCATTAGCTGAAGGGAGAACCAGAGGATGTTATGAGCAGGAATTATGACTTTGAGCTCTTTGTTTAATAAAATTCTAGGCTGTCTTTATCTCCTAGTTGCGCAGGTGTAGGAAGTCATAAATGCTTAATGGACGGGAGGAGCCAGGAAGTAGCAGTTGCACGGTTCTATCTGCTGGTCAGAACAACAGCCAGGCTCAGTCAGGGCGGCAGCCACCCCGCCGCGAGGCTGGAGTCCTTGTTTCCAGTGGGAAGGCAGTAGTTACTCCGCGTCTGAATTTCCTACAGAATGCAGCTCGAGTTTTGTCTTGGGAAGTTCTTTCTTAAAGTTAAAATACACTTATTTGTCCTTGAACAAAATGTGGGTCTTATTCACAGTGCATGAACATTTAAAAAAACCATGCATGGCTTCACCGTCCGTCTGCGGGGAAGAGCGTCTTCTAACGGGGAGTGTCCTGAAGAAATGCAAGCTTACAGTTTCCTGGTTCATTTTTAGCTGCTCTAGCAGAGATGAAAAATATCTCTTCCACAGCAGCATTTTGACAAAGACCCGTCGAAACCAAACACAGACAATGGGAAACACTTGCCCTTGGTGCTGGGAGGACTCTCAGTGCTGTGTCGGGGCGCTGGGCAGGGAGGGGCTCCCCAAGCACCACGGAGGTCCACTCTCCTGTTTCTGAATCCTTCACTGCTTCTCTCTTTCTGAAATGGTAATTGTCTTTTGGGATAGCAGCAATTTCACTGAAAACTGTCATTGTGGACCATTTAGAGGAAAACACACATGTGATACAAGATTCATTCTTTGAGGGGATTGAGCTATAGAGGGTAAAGTCAAGATGGCTATAGGGTCTTACATCTCTTTGAACTTCATTGGAGGAGTTTCTTAGAACATTGATAAAACCATCTAGCACCTCAATCATTTTAAAAATATCATTTTGTTTTTGGAATTAATAATAATGCAAGCACATCTAAGAAAAATTGGAAAGTAGGCATATGTCTAAGAAAGATAAGGACTTTCCCATTATTATAGCATCCCAAGACAGCTGTGCTGCCACGTTGTGCTGTCTGCCACAGGGGACCATCTGAACCTACCCGTCCGTAGTAGTGGGTCAAATGTCAGATGCATGGTTTTCGAAGCAGAGTTCCAGGCCAGGGAATGTACCATGTCATGCTTCTCTGCACCCCACTCTACTGCGAGCATTTTTGTGTGTTGCTAAATGTTCCTCATGAACATGACTTTCTGGGGTATGTGATATCGCCCCCAGGCGAGCTGGCCCTGGTCGGCAGTGGCAGGAGAGAGTGTGTACCTGCATGTCTCTCCTCCCCTGTTTACTGGTGTCTCGTTGGGAGCGCGATACTGGCCGTGGTGGGAGAATTTACACCACAGAAATTGTCGGTCACGACAAATTGGGACTTCTCTTCCTCTGCAGGGACAGTGGAGAAGCAGATGTAGGCACACCCCGATTCTGTCTTGTGTGTGCGTCGTGGTTAACATCAAGCTTTGCTCTTCCCGAATGTAGGATATTTCCAGTGACTTGCTATCGTCATAACTGCGAAGATCTCGTACATAAACCTTCACCTACATTTCTGATTATTTCTTCAAGAGAGAACACTGCACGTGGAATCTGAGGCTCAGAGGAGAGTTCCTAGGGCCTCGATGCGCACTTTCACGTGGTTTCCCAGAAAGGGAGACCCGTTGGTGACCACTGGGGTGGCTGCATGAGTGTCCAGTCGCCAAATCCTAGTTCGCATCAATCACCACCGTTTTAAACATCTTTGCTGATTCAGGAAGAGAAAATGACGTTTTGCTGTTGCAAAGGTGAATTCTAAAAAAATGTATGTCGGTCGTATGTATTTCTTCTATGAATTCTTCACGTCCTGTGTGCAGGGGATTTGAAACCACGTGATAAACCTTCACCAAGTTCACGTGTGTCACAGCTTGTTGGCGTGGAGGCGGACAGTCGGGCCACGGGCTTCCTGTGTTGCGTGGCCGGACCGCGCTGGCATCACTGCGTGCGTCCCCTGCCGCATAAACAGCCCAGCCGAGGGCTCGGCACACTGGAGGGCTTCATGGTGTTTCATTAATTCCATCATTTTGTGAACAAAGCACGTGAGATCACGCGGGAGACTCTTGTCCCAGAGACGTTCCACGGCTCTTCCAGCCGACCCAGGATTCCGCGCAGAGGAACTCGGCGTGCGATGGGGCCTGCTCTCCCGATGACGACCTCGCCACATGCGCTGTTCGGAAACCTTGTAATCAGAGGGGTTAGGGTTACGTTCTGGGACGTCCTGTGCTACATGCACCGTCGCGAGCACTGGCCCAAACCAGGCCGCGCGCACCGCGAGAGCCTTCGGGCAGAAGGAGGAGGGAGGACGTAGGTGAAGGTGAAGGTTGGTCAGGGTTTGGCGAGGCGGCGTGTGCACGCACGTGTGTGCGGGTGTGTGAGTGAGCGTGCAGGAGGGAAACACGCATGTGCATTTTCTCCGTGGGGGGAAGCTGCTGGCCACGCTCCGAGTTCTGGGCCGGGCTGGTGAGGGTGAGGCACGGCAGCGTCCTGGGCACTCGACGACCCTGAAACTCCTGGGACTGTCTCCCCGTCACCCCCCTGGCTTTTCCCGAAAGGCACAGGCGCGGAGGGCACGGATGCCCCTTCCAGTCTCCCCACCAACGTCGAGATGCCGCCGGGGACAGGTTAAGTGACCCGGGGTGGAGGTCTGTGGCGGGCCGCGGCCTCTCCTGAGTTCTCTGACCCTTGTTAGTCTGAGGAGGCGGGAGGTGCGGGACGGTGAAGTGGGAGACAGGAGGCGCGCGGTGAACTTTGCGCTGCTGTTTTAGGGCCTTCGGGGCAGCAAGGAACGCAGACGCCCAACCGTAAAATGTCCTGAACTGCGAGCCCTTCAAGGGCAGGACTCTTCATCACCTTTGAATTCTTGGAGCTTTTGGCACGCGACAGTGTCCCTGCACATCCAGGCAGCGAGCGCGGTAACCACAGCCTCTGGGTCACAAAGCCAAGCGACGCGCCCCAGTGGAAGGACCTTAGCACGTTCTATGGCAGGAGGACAAGCCCACCGAGTCTGATGGAAAGTGCCAGCGCTGCAGACGGGGCTGGCCCTCTGGGTGACACTGCCCCTGCCTAGAGGTCCCGCGAGCAGGCATCCTCTCCCGGCCTTTGAACACCTGCCGTGCTCTGGGAAGCCTGCGGCACGAGCGCTGTGCTGGCGCTCACGGGGACTGCTGAAGCCCCGTGTGTCTCCCGGGCCCCGTGGGTCCAGCAGAGCCGTGAGGTAGGAAGACACCCCCGGGTGACCAGGTGTAAATGCAGCCCGTCGTGGTCAAGCACACCCTTCCCTTCGTCCAGCCAAACTGCAGGAGCCTGGCCGCCACTGAAGACGGCAGGCCCCTTGGTCCACGGCCCCCGCACACGCTTCGGCTGGGGCCTCTGGGCCCCATGCCAGGCTGGCCCCACGCCTGCCGCGCGAGCAGGCCCTGGTCATTTCCGGGGGAAGGAGAGTGGACGGGAGTCTGTTCTGTGTCTGGCAGCCCGAGGGCACATGGCTTCACGGCTACTCTCGGGAGGAACCGCAGGACGGTGGCCCGGGTGCACCTCCTTCTCAGGGTCCCGGATCCCAGCTGCCTGCACCCTGTGTGGGCCACGTGGAGGGGATCGCAGGACCCCACGTTCTGGAGGCGAGTGTGCCGTGCCTGCTGCAGTGCCGGGGCTGAGGCGGAGCCCACGGGGCTTGAGGTCTGAGAGGCCGCCAGGTGCCCGGCCCAGGCCCTCATCCCCAGCGGCTGAGTGTGGTCAGGAAGGAAAGAACAGCTACTTTTCCCTGCGGTGACGAGGATGGTTTCTTCCCGGTGGCTCCCAGTCGCGGGGGCGCGAGCACAGGCTCGCTGGTTTGTGCCGGCTTCTCCGGACACGGATGGTGTTTCTCCGGCCCGCCGTGCCCACGGGGTCGTGAGCATCGCAGGTTTGGGACCGGCTGTTCCAAGGGTTGGAAGGGTGTTGGCCCTGCTCTGCCGGGCGGCGGGAGCAGACCCTCGCTTGGGAGCCAGGTTCGGGGAGCGCCAGACACTGGCACGGCCGCCACCACGGGAGAGGCTGGGAGGCACGGCCAAGGCCCTCGGGCGACATCGCGGTCACTCAGGGGGACGAGGAGGACCGGGGCTGGCCAGCGCACCCCGACGCAGCATCTCGCCCGGGCCCAGGCCCTGCGGTGGCCCCTCCGTCCCACCAGTGCTGTGTTCTTCCCCCGCGCTCGGGCCCGTCGCGCCCCAGCTGCGGGCCGGCCCCCTCCCCACGGTCCTGGCAGCTGCGGCTTGGCTGGAGCACGTTCGAGAGGCTGAGCATCGGCCTGGGGAAGGCTGGGAGGTTTGTCCTTGCCCATCTGCTGGAGTAGCGTTGGAGAGAAGCCCAGCCGGAGAGCAGGAACCGGGTGCACAGGTCGGGGGTGAGGTCCTACTGGGCAGGCCGGGGAAAACCGGGGTATCTGAGGTCACCCTCCCCAGGTACTTCCTTTCTGGTTTCAAAATGGGTGACTTACTCCTCAAAAACGAAAGGCCCACTCACGTGCAAGTCCGTGTGTGCGGGCGTAGTCTTCAGATGGGAATTACCCGGGGAGACGAACTCCTTCTGGAAGCTTCTGCACAACCTAGCTTCTGCGCACGACTTCCCTGCGACGGCAGACCCCCTGCAACGACGGACTCTGGGCTGCACACGACTTCCCCGAGAGGACGGACCCTGGGTGGCGGGACCTCCAGAGGGCTGGTGAAGATGTTGGGCTCCTGAAATACTTGGGGGCGGGACTCTGGCGAAAACGGGACTTCAGTAGCGGGTACCTCCGTCACCAGCAGTTTTATCAGAACAGCAAAATGGGGTGGATTCTTCCATACAAGCTGGTTTCGTGTGATAATTAAAAATCCAAACATAAAGCACGCCAAAAATTAAATCAGAGGCTGAGATACTGTGTTGATAACTTGTGGAGAGTTTGGGCGAATCACAGAATATTTCCCCCGTTTGCTGGTCATTTACACTGGGAAGAAAAATTTCTAGACCTCGACCACGGTCCGTATCACCTGTGACGGTTTTATCACAAACACAAACACCCAGAGACACGCACCGGAGTCTTCCCAAAGCGATGGTGGCCAGGCCTTGGGATTCAGGAGTTCGCTCAAACTGCGGGACACAAACCCTCCTGCGCCACCCCCCAAGCGTCCCCAAACCTGCAAGTTGCTTTGTGACTTGTTCCTCTCAGGGACACAGCTTTGCCAGGGAAACTCTGGGGTCTCTGTTTGCCGTATGGCTCAGCGCACAAGCACACGTTGCAATTATGGGGTTTATAGGACAAATGCTATTTACCTAATTCAGATCGTTGGGCAAATCATGATTTTAAAAAATTAGCGACTTCCCCTTTGCAGTCCATACCAAGCAGCTCGTGTGTAATGAAGCGCCGGTCTTGGGGCTGGGGGGCCTCTCTCTGTCAGCGGCACAGACGTGGGGGACATCCGGCCATTTCCCATAAGGGGGCTCCTTTCTTCTCTCAGATCTTTCCAGAAACCCTCGGATAGGAGTGAGGGGAGCCGGCAGCTCTCTCGGAACAGCAAACGTGGGCTTAAGACCGCATGTCTCTCCAGACACCCCATGCCGCTGTGTCCCTTTCACACTTGGCGGTCCTGGGGGCGGGGGTGTGTGTCAGCTGGTCTACCCAAGAAGGGTTTCCAGAGGGACACGATTGTCTGGAACTTTCCACAAAGCTTGGCCTGTGCCACGGAGAGGTTAGGTCCTGCTGCTTCTTCGGTCTGCTTGGCTGTTGGGGCAAACGGTGTTCCGGGCCCTGAGTTGCAGGGGAGGGCAGGGATGAACCAGACACATGTGTTGTGTCACAGGACAGAGGCACTTTGTCTTCTTGTCCCAAAACACTTAATTTTTAGTCAACATTGGTTGGAAAGTAAGCCTTGATGGTTAAACTTAAAAACTAAATATAAGCTTTATTTATTAAAAAAAAATACATCCAACTGTAGAGCTTTGCTCAGGGATGCCCTAGAAAGGACCCCTAGGAAGGTTCTAAGTCGACCATAGTGACCGACGTCGTAGGAGCAAAGCTCCCTGCCCACAGCAAGCCGCCCGAGAGGCAAAGCCAAGGGCCCTTGTCCTGGCATGTGCATGCTGATGCTGGGCAGCGGGATGGACCTGCCACGGTCCCCGCCCTCCAGCTTCCAGCTCTGCTTCTCAAAGGCCCAGGATGCTCTGGTCCCTTTGCAGAGCAAAGTGTGGCCTCCTCATTGCACCTGTATCGAGGGGGCTTGAGGACGAGGAAGGCGAGGACCTGACGTGCGTTTGGTCTGAGCAGCCCCCGTGCAGACAGGCGGCCTCCCCGGTCTGCTCAGACTGCCGTCAACCTGCCTCGCCACGCGCTCTGACCTCAAACTTACCCACGAAGAGAGGGAGACAAATGGCCACTGTGTAGAAAGACTAAAGAGAGCACATAAGCAGGCAGAGTGGTGGAGGCAGAGGGAGAAGCAAGCTCTCCGCTGAGCAGGGAGCCCCATGCCGGGCTCGATCCTGGGGCTCCGGGACCATGACTGGAGCTGAAATCAAGGGTTGACGGAGCCACGCAGGGGCCCTGAAAGACTGAAGACTTTTAGAAAGGTGGAGACAGGCTTTGAGAAAAGGATCTAGTCTGTGGGTTCCAGGTCTGGTCCTGGGCCCTGGAAGCATCTGCTGAGCGTGTGGTGAGTCACGTCCAGTGATGTCCCCAGCGGCAGCTGAATCTAGCAGCAGGTCCTAGTCCCGGAGCACTGGGATCTGCTTACGGGGCCAAGTGCCTCTCTCTGGAGCTGCCCCACATATGGGCACCCACGAGCCCTCTCCCATACCCTGTGCTCTGGGCACGTTTGGTTGCCCTGGAAACACGTGGCTGCAGGGGCTCTGGTGCCGGGCTAACAGCTCCCTCCCGGACGGCGGTTCTCCCCAGGTTCACGTTCACCTGCGCGGCCGGAGATGGGACTGGGCGGCGGGCTGAGGAGCGGCTCGCGTGAACACCCGAGCGTGGTTCCTTCAGTCGCGGGGCCACCATGGGTCTGGAGGCACTTCCTGGCTGAGCCGCCGCCCAGACAGGGTCGCGCATCCCGAAGGAACTCCGGAAGCAACGGAGGGGAAGGAGCCACGTGAATAAAATGGAAAAGGGGTTTTATGGTCATTGTGAGAGACTGACGGAGGCAGCCGCTCTGGGCTTCTTTAAAATGGAACCAAACCGGCCAGCCCAGACGGCAGCCCCGCGCTTTCCTCCTGCGGCTTATGAAATTATCGCCGCTGTGCATTCCAATATTTACTTCTTCGCCCCGAACCTTTGCAAAGCTGGGATCCAAAACCACGTTGCTGTTAATTGGAAATACCCCTGCAATGCCTGGAAAAATTAGTCGTGGGGAGCAGAAGAAGAGAAGCTACAGCCTCGCAGGCCGGCTAGCTCTGTGATTGGCGAAAGGGCGTGTGCCCGACCCACGGGGTTATTCACGATTCACAGCCGGAGGACGGGAGCAGAAAGAACAGGTTTCTTTCAGGTCGCTCCGCACACTGACATACATATAATTTAAATATTTATCGGCTGGGAGAGGCCGCGGTGCTGGGCCCGGTGGTGCCAACGGGGACTAATCCTGGGGCCTGCGCCGTGCTGACTTTGGCCTGTTCTGTGCGCGCCAGTTGAATAACACGCGGCACTTCTCTTGAGAAACCCTCACCATGGCTTCAAAACACATCGGTTTCAATTAACTCTAAGAAAAAACTGGGATCACTAATTCTGGGCTGCGGTTACTGGTCGTGGAGCTGCTTTGAATTTGAGGACGTCGATGGAGACTCAACCAGAGGACGTGCGAGAAGAGAATTTTTTTTATTACACCTGGAGTGACAAAATTGCCAAACGGTGTACTTTTTGGCTTTCAAAAGGCGTCACGCCAGAGCCTGTGTGCCGGGGAGAATCCAACGCGGCAGCGTGGACTGGGACATGGGCTGGCGGTGCTCCGAGAGCCTGGAGTGTGGGTTCGATTTACTTCTCTAATCCGAGTGTCCGCACCGGCTTTGCCGCCGACTCGGGGACACCTGGCGACGCCCCTTCCTTGTGCCGCCGTGCTGAGATGGGCCCAGGACGTGCTTGGGCCGGCGGTGGGCTGTGCTGCGCCCCCCACGTCCAACCACAGCAGCAGCCCGGCCGGCCGCACGCATGCTCTGGCCCGATTTACTCGACGGTAAAAAGGCTCCAAATTATCAGCTGAATTTTTCATGAGAGAATTCTGTTTTCTTTTCAGTTAATTTGTGGATAATTGTTGCGGGTGCAGATTCTCACCAACTAAGAATATAATCACTTTCGCTCCTACTGCCGCTTCCACAGATGCGGGGGACGGTCACTGGCGCTTCCACGGTCGCGGGGGACGGTCACTGCCACTTCCACAGACGCGGGGGACCGTCACTGCCGCTTCCACAGAGACGGCGGCCAGTCACCTTAACAAAGTAAGAGTCAGTTAAGTTTTCGCAGGGAGCAAAGCCAGTGGGGGGACAGGGGCAGGGAAAGAGGAAAGAGGGTGGGAGGACGGCCCCAGGGTGGGCCGGAGAGACCACCCAGAGAGGGTTGGAGCGAGAGGTGCAGGACGTGCCCCGACGGCTCCGGGACGGCCGCGAGCTTCCGCTCCTGTGTTGCAACGGTTTTGGTTTTCTTCATCTCTCGGTGAAGCCTGTACAATATCGTCAGGTGATGTTATGGGGAGAGGAGGCCGCTGGGGGGCGTGAGGCAGGTGGTCCACCGGTTCTGGCTGGGACCCCTGAGAAGGGCCTTGGGTGAGGGTCCCTGCAGATGGGCTGGCGGAAGCTTCATTAGTGACGGGAGCCCAGGAGACCCCAGGGCAGAGTCAGGGCAGGGCCCTCCCCTTTACCCCAAATGTTCTCCCCAGGGTCGCCCCCTCGGGGAAGGGCAGTATCCCTGTGCAGAGGACGCCTTCCTCTCAGCGGCTGCTGTCCTGAACAGAGATGCTGGGGTGCTGGGGGGGCACCAGCTTCCTGCACGCTCCCCCAGGGGCTCGGTGTTCCCACCTTCAGGGTCCCCATCCGTACTACCCCCGCTGCGGCCCCTAGAGGTCTGGGCTGGGAAACCGGGTGGCCCCGGAGTCCAGGCCGGTCTTTCCTGGTTGCGTCTCAGCTTCGCCTTCAGCCCGGTCTCTGCCACATCCCCCTGAAGACGCCCCGGGATCCTTTGGCTGGGCCGCCGGTCCGTCCCCTTGAACGGGAGCCGGCCGCCCTGACCCAGATGGTCACCCTGGGGCCCGAGAGCTCTTCTCTTCTTTCTGACTTTCCTTCTGTTGCTTCCTGGTCCCCAGAGCAGGTCGGGGGCTGTGGGGGAGGGTCCTTTGCATCTCTGCCCTTGGTAGCACTGTCCCCGGAGGGTCAAGCGTGCTCTCTCCGATGCCTGTCACCTGAGACGGGGCAGGTGACATGGGACACGTGGCCTGATGTCTGACGCTGATCCATACCCACCAGGGTCTGGGTCCCTGCTGGGTGGGAGGTGCAGGCTGAGCTCCAGGTGAGACATTCACTGGAGCTTCCCATCCACAGGCCCTGAATTCTGCAGACGCGTCTTGTTGGAAACAGAGATAAATAAATCTCACGTGTTTCTCTGTGCTCACCTACCTTCGCGTCTCTTCCCCACCCCCCACCCCGCCCCCCAGGACACAGGATGACACAGCTGCATTCTGCAAAATGAACTTCCCCGTGTCCCGCAGCTCCTGTGGGGGACTCGTTGCACCGGGACCAGAATTCTCTGGCTGCACGTTATTGGGCCACCTTGGGGGGCAGAGAGAGCCAAGGGGCAGTGTTCTGCAGAACGCTGTGGGCGCGAGCCCCTGAATCTGTGTCCAGGTGCCCTCGGGGAGGCTGGAGGTACGCGCTGTCCAGTTTCACCTTACAGGTGCTCTGTGGAGACGGCTGCCTGGGGACAGACGGCATCCTCTATGCGGCCGGGGCTGTGACTCCCCCGGGACTAAGGTCACCACGGATTACAGGAAGATAATGGCTCACGAGACTCTGCAGACATAAGCATCCGCTGGGAAGTTTTTGCCGTCTTGCTCTAAACCCTGCCTGGGCATGAATCTGGGCAGCTTATAGGCTGGGAGGTGCCTCCCTCCGGGCTGGCAGGTCCCTACCTTATCTTTTTTTTCCTTCTCTCCTGACATAAGGACATAAGACACCCCAGAGTGGTGTTGTTCTATTAAATGCACAATGGAAGTAATTCGACATGCCTGGGCCCATCCAGCTGAAGTGACACAAACACAAGGGGCGGGTGGCTCCGGGTGCCCAGCTGGGCTGTGAAGGCATTTGCGAGATCTTGTGCATGAGCGCTGGGCATCACATCTCACAATGGGGGGGGGGGCAGTTTGCAAATGGGCAGCATTTGGAAAGATGTCCGTTCGCTGTGAACATTCAGGAAGGTGGCACTAATGTGTTTAAAGAGATTCATCCTTTGGAGCAGAGACATTCTCCCCTCATTTATGCGGTAAATGTAGCTTGGGTGTCGGCTCCAGCCTCCCTCACTGGGATTAAGTCCCATCAATTTTACTGGGGAAAAAAGGCCGTTTCCCTAATTGCTGAGGGGTCTGACTCTGGCTCATCCCACCTTTAACTTCCTCGCAGGGACAGAGAGTGGTGTGTGGACTCGGGTCCCGCCAGGAGCACGGGGAGCAGGGAACGTGGGTCTAGAACCTAGAAATGTCCCCGCCTCTTGCCAACAAGAAAAGCCCCAAGGACGGGCTGGTTGGGCCTGGAGTTCCTCCCGTCACCACCCTCACGCGAGGCTCCCAGGACCTGCTCTGGGGGCTGTAGGGGTCGGAGCGCAGCCACCATGGGTCCATGCCAGTAGATCGTGCTGTGTCTGAACACCGCAGCGTCAGCCCTTTCCGGTGGGGTTGGACCCTCCCGTGCTCCAGGAGAGCTCCCCACCTTCAGCCCAGCGGGAGCGTTTGGGACGCGGCTTCGACAACAGCCCGGCGGAGGATTCACGTTTCTCATGTGTGTTGAGCCACAAGGTTTGAGTAGCTTGTTAAAAAGATCCGACGTGTATGGAAATGGAAAAACTTGTACTAAGTTGGATTTTAGTTCAGAATTCATGTCAAGTCATTGAGGATTAGAAATTTATAAGCGTATCACTGAAGCAAAAACGTTTCTGCTTAACGGTAAAAATGGGGAAAAAGTTACAGGGGAGTACGGAGAGGTGAAGTGTTATGTGCGAACTCGGGTGGATTGCTTTGGTCGCCTGGATAATAATTAAGGACGACAAGTTCCTTCTCTTTGAAATGTTTTAAAAGTCAGACTGCAGTCTTTATACCAGAGCTCGTTCAGATAATGCAGGGTTTTAGGTGGGTTCTGACTCAACACACCGGGTCCGCGTCCCTCTCTACCCTCGTGTGCTCCTGCCGGCTAAGGCTCTCTGAAGCCACCGGAGCTGGTCCCGTGATCGCCATCCCAGGGGAGGGGCTCGCGCTCTGGCAGGTGGGCCCCGGCCCAAGGCCATGGCACATCAGTGGCCGGGCTTGGAAGTGGGTCCCATGGGATCCAAGTGTCACTGCAGGACTTCCTGGGACCCCGTGGGGCCACGTCCTATTCCGCCTGTGGACGAGCTCCCATCTTGGGGAAGACGTTCCAGCTCTGAGAACACAAGTGCGAGGGTGGCGAAATGTCCCAGATCCTACTCGAATGCACTTCGGCATAGGAAACCTGTGAGCGTCTGTGTTGGCGGACGTGAACTTGGCCCGGCTGGGCCCCCGGGAGCGCGCCCAAAGCACCCAGCGCAGCGGGAATGAAGGTCGTCTTCCCACGTCGGCCCCGCCCCGCCCCGCCCCGCCCCAGACGGGGACGGCAGACACAGTAAGGAGGGAGGAAAAGAACGAGGGCCTTGGGCCGGCCCCCCTTCTGTACGAGGACAGCCACGAGCTAGAAATAAAGGACAAAAGCCTGTTGTGTGGAAAGCACAGAGCCATGTTTGTAAAGGTAGTCGAGCGTCCTGAGGGACAGTGGGTGGCCCCGCAGGGCCTGGGGGCCAGCTTCCTCCATGGTGTCGCCCAGTGCAGAAGGCTGGCGTGACTGCCCCGCATGGGGGTGTATGCACGGCAGGCAGGGTGGCGGTGGGTGCCTGGGGGTGCGTGCGCTGGGGGTAGGGGGCCCGTGGGGTACGTGTGCGCTGGGGGGTCATGCATCAGGAGGTGTGCGGGGGTGGGAGTGGGGTTGGGGGTGTGGGAGGGTGTGCAGGGGGCGGGGCCTGCACAGGATGGGGGGCATTCTAGGGGGTAGGGCACGTGCACACCCGGGTCTGCCTCCTTGTTCTAACGTCATAGGAGGACCTGGGCTCCTCCACTCCAGGTCCTTCTAACCCAGGTTTGTCCCCAGAGGGCTGGAGCTTTCGTCTGTCTGTTCGTCTTCTGCAGTAAACCGGAGCTGCCCAAAAGCCTGCCCCAGGGAGTGGCTCTCGGTGTGAACCTTGTGGGGGTGGAACAGGTGGCAGTTTGTGCGGGTTTACCTGGCGGGGATCTGGCTGAGTGCTGTGCAGAGGGGTGCCCTGTGGACAGTGACCCTGTGCTGTGAGCCCGGGAGGAAGGCAGGAAGGCCCGGGGGGCCTCCTTGGCATTTCGGGTTTTGCTTCTGTCTGCAGCGGTGCACCCCTACTAAGCGTTCCCCTGTTTTTGTGTGTCCCATGGCGGCGCTCCTCTGGTCTCTGCCCAGCATGCAAAGGTGACACCAGGGCGTTGTGGGGGCATGTCCGGGGGCTGCTGTCTCGGGACCCCGCGCAGGGGCTGGGAATCTGCCCACGGTGGAGGGCAGGAGCCCAGCAGTCAGGCCCGCCTGCCAGCAGGCAAGCTCTGTCCAGCAGGCAGGTGTGGACCCCTCACCCCACCGTGGCTGAGGAGTGGCTCCGCGGGTCACCTAAGTGGACGTTCAGCTCGGTTCTTGAAATGCAGAGAGCTGTCTCTCTCCCCTGGCCCCCTCTTCCCACAAAATAATACTTTTTTAAAAAAGCCCAATTCCCAATAGATAAATAGTAATTACAATTACAATTGCATACGCCTGATAAATACTGGATTGGCTCTCAATGCAGGAGCCTCAGGAAACTTGCCTTTTACAGGCAAACTGATGAGCACCCTCCCTGGGGCTGTCTTCCCTTTTTTTTTTTAAAGTAATACTTAACATCACTACAAGCGGTTTGTTGTTTAAAGGAATGGATTAGCCCAGTTGTAGTCGTGGCGCACGCGCCGTCCGCAGGCTGCCGTGCCAGCCCAGAGCCATCCGAGAACCGTTAAATCCACCTTTGCCTCTGTGGGCTTTCCGACACGGCTTTATTAACAAAGCTCTGTTTACCCATATGGAGAAGGTGACTGACCAGATGTTCTGAGTTTTAAGAGATCTGTTGGTGTCCCCGCGATTTCCACTGGGAGGTTGACTTGTCCCAGATTTTCCTGCTGAGAGCCAGAGCAGGGCTGCCGGCACAGGGAAGCTGTTCCAGCCACCCAGGCGCTTGGGGTGCTGGGGAGGAAGGGACAGTCCCCCCGCCCCGCCTCCCGCCCAGGGCCCGGGTCTGCTGACTTGCCGCGGACTGACAAACAGCACTGTTGAGTCCATCTGTGGTAAGACGGAAGAAGGCTGCCGAGGATAGTCTGGACCCGGGAAGGTCAGAAAAGGTCAGAAAATGGCCACATTCCCGGCTCGGGTGTGAGCGGGGCCGCTGAGCAGGACGGCGCCCTCCGTGCTGCGGGAACCGCCTGGGTGGCAGACCCGCCAGGGGGAGGAGGGACCCTCGCGCCTGTGTCAGTGCCCAGCACGGAAAGAAACGGAGTCGGCTTAACATGGAGCGGAGGGTCTGCGCGGCCTCCGGTAAAGCCAGGGCAAACAGTCCCATCGGTTACACGCGAGCCCCTCCCCGACCTGCCGCGTTCCCCTCTCATCCAGGCCCGCGTGCTTGTGTACCCGGAGAGCTGAAACAATACTCCGCTCTCTAAAGAGGAGGAGGCCGCCTGCCATCCCCCTGGCATCTCGTCTGCGACGGAGACCTTCAGGCTCCCGTGCTGGAGCTCGCGGCCGGGCTCCACACCCTGGGCCAGAAGACGAGTCAAGAAGAGCAGAAATTATTATTGATTTAATCACACAATCAGCGGCAAACACTTCAGGCTAAGATAGCAAATCCATAACAGCCTGCCCACGCGGCCTCCCTTACGAGTTTACCAGCAAACATGGCGCCCACTTAGCACACACGCGGGCCTGGGGTCAGCGCCCCTCGGAGGCCGGCCTCCCGGGCCTCGGGCTGAAATGCGCTGGGAGTCAAGCGCTATCAATCAGCGATGAGAGTCGCATGTCTGGGAAGCATAACGACATCGGCAGGAGGATTATGGAACGCTTTCTTGCCATAATCTAGAAGCATCTTTCAGACAAAACTCTGCTTGAAATCAATTGTGTGCAAGGAGCTGCCTGCTGTGGCCATTCAGTGCCGCACAAAAGGGGTGAGCGTCTCCCTGCGATCTTTCACCATCACCGGTTTATCTAATGAGACCAGAGCTTTAATTTCTTTTCACATCAAACATAGAATCAATGCTCTGCACTCGGCAAAGTGTGGAAACGGCCACACAGCCATGTCCTCCAGCAGCGAGCTCCGTGGCCCCGGGGCCCGTTCGGTCGGGGACCCGACTGCACGGCTCCTCCTGGCGCACCGAGCGGGGGCTGCGGGCCGGGCAGGGCCTCCCCGCGGCCAGCGGCTCCGAGCTTTGCCCTCTCCCTATTTCGGAAAACCGAAAACTGACTTTCCAATGTTCGCACCTCGGGGTAATCCCAACGGGGAGGAGGACCGGATGAAGGGTGTGGGGTCCCTCGAGGTCCCTGGCGGGTGACACGGCAGGACTCCCAGGGAGCCACCAGAGCCCTGACACCTGAGTCCAGCCGTGCCTGAGTCTCAGGTTCCAGAGGGCCCCTCGGGGCTCAGGTCAGGAGAGGGTGCCCTGCACCCCAGAAGCGGCTCCTGATGCAGGCGAGGCTGGCCACACCTGTACCACAGCACTGCGGTCAGGGGCAGGACCCCCACCCAGTTAAGCAGGCAGAGGGCACAGGGTGGGGGCACACCCTGCGCAGGGAGCCCCACCTGTAGGGTCTGCCAGCGGCCAGCACAGCCAGCGGCCAGGATGTCCTCTCTGCTCAGGTCACAGAAAGGAGGGGCTCGACAAGCAAGCGTCCTCTGCCGAGCCCGTGTGCGGGCAGCCAGGGTCAGAGGTCACAGGTTCCCAGGTTGTGGATTCATAGGTCACATGTCACCGGGTCCTAGGTCTGGAGGTCGCGGGTATTCATTTCATGAAGCCCGTCACACCCCAAGATATTTATCCTCATGTTTAAGTGACACACTTGAAAATTTGATCGTCTTTCCTCCTGGGGTCAGAGCTCCTGAGGAAGTCTTCTAGAAAGTTCCTGGGAGTGAGCTGGTGGCCAGGCCCTCCTTGGGCAGCTGTGGCCACCCCACTGCCTACTGCTGACCTACCCCTGTGTGAGGCCTTCACGGCCCTCAGTCGCTGGCCTCACCCCTCCTTCCTGACGGCGCGGCCGCAGCTGCCACGACTTTTGGGGGAAGCCGGCTGCAGGGGCGTTGCTGGCTTGTGCTCAGAGCAGGTCTGCAGGCGAGGGGCTCAGTGGTGGGCAGGCTCTACCTGCTTGCCTGGTCTAGAGGCCTGGAGCTGCCACCTGGCACCGAGGGTCCCGTGCTGCTGTGCCCGCACCCCACCCCTGCATACCTGGGGGCATCTGTTTCCCACCTCGGTGTTCGTGGGGGACCCGCTCCCCATCCCGGAGCTCGTGGAGTACCTGTCTTCGAGGCCTGGGCCCCAGGCCACCGGCGCCTGCCCATGGGCAGCTCGGGTGGAGGCCTACGTCCTGAAGACAAGGCAAGGACACTGCACGAAGTGGAGAGGACAAGCCCCTGCCCCTCATGCACCGGGGTTGCTGCCAGGGGCCGGCTGGGTGGTAGGGATCCGGGGGCCTGTCCTGCGAGATCCATGTGCAGGGACCCTGAGCCTCACGCAGGCCAGGCCCCTCCAGAGCCTGCGGGCCTCGGTCGCCAGGGCCCCTGGAGCGGGGTCGCCGGCTGCAGCCCGGAGCCACGCTGTGGGGGTCTGGCCGCCCGCAGTGCCTTTCCCACCAGACTGTCTGCGGTGCGGGAGTTCCTGAGTGGCCCTTTACCGCCATGGCTCTTGCTGTGTTCTCTTTACCCTCCGGTCAGAAACTTTGACGGACCTCTGGACTGTCCGTGAACACCCCTCTCCAGAGCCCGGAGGAGGAGAGGCCAGTCTGCTCTTGTGCGCGTTCTCTCCCGCTGCCCTGGGTTGGTGCCCCGTGCCCTCTGAGGTCATGTGAGCATGATTTCCTAAACGTGCTCTTTTCCCCTTTTCCTATGTCTGTGTCTTTGATTATCCAGTCACGTCCTTCAACATCCTTCCCATAATCACTGATTCCGAAAACCTGCTCTGTTCACCGGCTCCGGGGCTCCCCTCGGGAAGCCGTCAGCACTACCATCCCCAGTGGGGTCTCCTGCGCAGCTCCGTGCCCCTCTGGGCTGCCCTGCCGGGTGTCTGAGTGACTCTCGGAGGGCCGTCTCTCCTGGACTCTAGCCACCCGGCGGCAGGGACTGGGTCTTCCTCATCACGGTATCACCTTCTCTGAAACGAATGCTTCGAACTGAGAATCGGTCCCAGAAGGTGCTCTGACTCTCCAATGAATCATTAGAAAAAGGAATACGTAAAAAAAGAAACTTAGAGATTGGAAGAGTCCTCCCTTGTTAGTATTTTTCTTTAGCAAAACTCCGTCTGTCTCATCAAAGCTCAGGGAAATGCTGTAGCGGTTGGGGGAGCTGGATGAAGAGCTCTCCGGGCTCTCCGCCACTTCCTGGGGGCTCTAACGATTTCCAAATCCAAGTGCAAAACATAAAAAAAAAGCAAAAAAGCCCTTTGATGCCTGGGATGCATTTATTTTGTTTGCGTGGGTGTACCGATCATTTAGAACGCAGAGCCATGTAGGTCTGTGAAGCCTAAAGTCTGGGGAAGCCTCGATCAGAACAGGGACATTTTGGCCCTGCCACCGCCCAGCTTTGAAAATACGGAAGCGTTGGACCCCGTTTGCACTTCACTTGAACACCACTTACCAAACGAAAGAATTAGGTACTGTAAGTATTATCAAACTGCCAAGTAAAGTTTTTTGGAGACGTGGACACCCCATCTGCCTCTGTGATAGCCTGGACGGGTCCCCGCAGCAAGCCTGCTCTCGTAGGAGAAGTGACAGCGGGTTTGTTGTCTGTTCGCCGAGGGCTCGAGAGCGGGCTGGAAAGCAGGGGCTGCCTTCACGCGGTGTCCCGTTGGAGGGGAGGGGAGGGGAGGTGCGGACCAGAGGGGTCTGCGGGCGCTGAGGGGTGCGGCGGGAGGAGAGCGGCTGCTGGATCCAGCCCTGGGAGGAGGGAGGCAGCGAGTGGCTGGTGCGGCTCGCAGCTCTTTGTTTATGAGAACATCTGTCTAGGGCGGGACAGCTGGAGATGCGTCTTGGAAGGGTTTTTACTACTTGGAATTTGTTTCAGCAAATAGATTTACTTCCATGTATCATTTTCTCCGATCGGAAAAAAAGGGAGGAAAAAGCGGGGCTTATAAACAATTTTCCTTCATCGTGATTACTTTTATTCACAGGTTATGAAGGTGTTGCATATGCTTATGTTCTTGCAGAAGATGGACCAAATTTTCATGAAATGTCAAATCACCAGCCCCCCCCCCAATATTGTGTAATTTTGGCCCACCCCGGCCTTTTTCCAATGTCTTTGCCAAACTAACTAAATTTATCAAGACATCTCTGGAAATTGAGAACAGGAATATTCATTTGAAAATATTGTTCTTAATGTCGAAAGTTTGCTTCAAAGCAAAATTGTGCTAATGGCATTGTTTCCTCAGCCATTTAAATGCCCCACGTACCGGAGAAACAGGAAGACCAAATTCATTAGGGATAAATTATTAACTTAAATCTTCAAAGAAAAGCTTAAAGAAGGAAAAGCTCACCAAACGGAAGGCGAGGCCCAGCGAGCGGCACATAACTTCACACCATTGTTTGTGTGTTATTACAGCTATTATAACTAATTGATGCACTAGCGGCTAATTAGTAGCCTCGCTCCTCCAAATGTTTTGCAGGACAATTATTCTGCGCTGCTTCCAAAAGGAGGAGGGCGGCGTTTGTCTACCTCTGCTTACCGTCCCGTGCTCCCCCTGCCTGCTCCTCGTGCTCGGGGAACTGACATGGGAGGGGTCCCGCTCCACCCGCCCCCCATTCTCTTGGCCCAGATAGGGATCAGCTTACGGCCTTTGTGTGTTTACTGGCGGGCGAGTGTAGATCCACCGAGATCAGGAGGCGCGTAGCTTCAAAAGCAGCAGGCAGAGCCGCCCGCGTGTAGGGGTGCCCTGAGCCCGCCACGTCTGAGCACGGCTCACCCATCCGTGTGGCCAGCTGCCCCCCAGCCCCAGAGCCACGAGCTCCGGGCGCCAGGGAATGAGCCAACGGGGTTGTGGTGTGTTCGCGCACCCGCCCTACAGGGACCCTGTGCCTCTCGGGACACAGGAGGTGCATTCCCAGTCACCCCATGGTCTTGGGGGTTGCTAATTTTGGTGCTTCTAAGTCCTCTGCTGGATGGAGACAGGATTCATGTCTCGGGACAAGAGCAGCCCCTCGCGTGGCCTGCTGCCGCCCACCCGGGTTTGCACGAATGCCCTCGTTTCCTGTTTCGTACCATTTCCAGTGCAGCAACGACAGCGCCGTGAGCACACGGTGCAGGGGAGCCTGGAGGGAGAAGCGCTGGTGATGGGGACAGTAAAAGCCGCGACATTCAGCGTCTCTGTTCAGGACAGCAGCCGCTGAGAGGACGGCGTCCTCTGCCGTGAGCTTCTGTGGCTTTGCCACTGGGACCCGATGGTTGTGCGGCTCCCTACTCACAGGCCCCTGGGCCACCCAGAGGCAAACGGTGTGTCTCTACCCTGTCTCTACCCTGCCCCGAGCGGCTTCGTGCAGCTAGAGCTCTGCTGGAAGAGTGAGCAGAGGAACACGCGCGTCCAGGAGCCTGTGTCTCGATCCGGGCTTTGCGAGGTGCGGCAGATCGGACACCCAGTAAGTCAGACGAAGGCGCGTGTGATCTTCCTTCTCCTCTTCACACTCTGGCACTTAGGAGCTCGTGGTGATGGCTTCACGAATACCTCGCGGGACCGCTGGTGCCCAGTAAATATGTGTTGGGCGCTGATGCGTATGCCAGTCAGATGCCGACTTTCACTGGTGGGAGCACTACTGAGTCCACACGGTGCCCTCAGAGGAGCCATCCCCTTTGAGCTTCGTGAGTCCAAGGGGCAGATAACACCATCACACGTGAAAACCCCAACACTCGGGCTAAATGATGCACCTCGACAGGGGGTAGAGGGCGGGATGGGCACTTACATCCCTTCCTCTGGGTACTCCTGCCACCTTCTTACCAATTCATGAGAAAAAAAATCCTGTGAGTTCAGAAAGTGCATTTCTATGGAGAATTACTGATTTCTTATTTTGGGGAAATATGGCACCATCTGAATTAGACTTGAAGTTGGGAAGAGCTTCTTGGAGGAGGCACAATTTAAGCTATGTTTTGAAGGATGAGTAGGAGTTGGGTGAGTAACTTGGGGACAAGCATTTCAGACAGAGGGAACAGCATTGCAAAGGCAAAAAAGCAAGGGGCAAAGTATTTATGTGGATGAGCTAGAGGTGGGCGGGGGCTAATGTCAGGGGTTAAATGCTACCCTGAAGGCCCCGTGGCAGTGGAACAATTTAGTCCACTTGCATGTGGGACGGACACCGATTCGAGCAGGGCCAGGAGCGAAGCGTGGCACAGTGGTTGGAGAGATAGGAGGGTGGGGTCACGATGAGACCCGAAGGCTGGCTGAGGTGTGCCTTGGCAGGAGGGGAGAGTCCCCAGTGACCGGGGCTCCCTGCAGGGATCCTGGGGTGGTCTTGCTGTCCAGCAGGAGGATGAGCATTGGGAGACCCAACTCTCAGTGCTTACAGGGTCTGGAGGGGGTCTTGGAAAATGCGTGTGTGTCATTGGTGCAGAAGTGGTTTAAGCTCTGGGTTCGGACGAGGTCTCATGGGAGACACATGGAAGCTGGGGGTCGAGCAGGTGTCTGGAAGGCCCTCTTCCTGTAGGGCTGCTTGGGACAAGGAAAACATGGTCTGTGGATACACTTGGGGGTCTAGAAGGATGGTGTCCCCGTTTTACCACAGCTACTGCTTCTGGGGAGGGAGAACCTGTCGCTCCTCCTCCCCTTCCTCCTGTTCTGGACGGGCTGCTTCCTCTCCAGCAGACCCTACTTGCCTAGGACACCTGGGCTGGGGGTCTTTCCCCCCACCCGCCTGTGCTGTTGGACAAGTCCCAGGTGAGAGCTCCGCTGGGATCGAGGGGACCCTTCCCTCAATGACTTGCCCCGCGTCTGAAAATACTGCTGTAGCGGTAGAGGGACAGCCACGTCCTGGCAAGCAACGTCATCCCTGCGCCGGAGTCAGGTTGGGCCACGCATTCACATTCCTGTCCCACGTCTGTCTTTGGGGGCTTTCTTCTCGGCTCTCTCTATGCTGGAGGGCGAGGCCTGCTCCCCGATGGCCGTGTCCTCCCGGTCCCATGTGTGTGGGGCCTCGCGAGGCCACGTGTCACGCTGCGCAGAGGCACCGCTCTGCTGTAGCAGTGAGGGCAGCGCGGGCCCCGGACCGGAGCCAGGCCGCGTGGGGCCGCCGTGACGGTTCAGCAGCACCAAGAGCGGGTGGTGGGAAGGTGTTTTTCAACAAGCGAAGAAGAGATTCTGTAGAAAATATACCTACTGAGATGAGTCAGTTTCATCTGTAAAGATGCGGCTTTATTCAGAAATTGTCAGTGATATGATACAGCTAATTAAGGCATGCATGGTGTTAACAGTTCCATTAGAGGAGATAATATTGCACAAGAAAAATAAGAAATCATTATGATGAATGTCTCAACATTACATTACATGTTAATGAAGTGTAAATGATCTAATTATTTTTGAAAGAATACAGATTCGATTAAACTGTCGGAATTAAATTGGAAAGGACAGCCTATTGTACTTTTTATGTACAGACAAGTTAACGTTAATTAGGCACAATCTACAGGAACAAATGAGGCACAACCCTCGGTGAACAATCATGGATCCATTGCTCAAGGCAGGTTTCATAAAGAATTATATTAGGGAAAAAATTGTGAGTCAATTACATACAGGGCCACGGCAGTGGGAGGGCCCGGGAGGCGCGAGCCTGGCGTCTCCCTTCCCACCGGGTCCTCACCGCGCTGTCGATGCGTCTCACCACCACGTCCATAAATCCTGATTCTACTGGTCAGCGGCGAGATTGATTTTCATTGTGCGTCCCCGAAATAGCTTCCAGGAGGCAGCACGACCCGCTGGCGGCTTCCTACCACGGATCCGTCCTTCGGAGGTGACTTCCTTGCCAGCTGGCCCCACCAGGATCTCAAACCAGGATGCTCCTTCGTGTTATTGCCATTGTCATGGCAACACGGCGGCCACTCTCGGCCATTCCTCCCAGGTGCTGTGACTGAGCCACGAGGGACGACTTGGGTCTCCCTCCCATTATCTGTTTCAGATCAATCGACCCAAAGAAAGAAAAGAAGAGGAGGAGGAGGAGGAAAGGAACCCCAGTGGAGGACAAAACCAGAATCTGTCAGCTTCGCCGATACTCCATCAACACAAACCTACCTTTTTTTCTCTTCTGGAAGAGCAATTTTGAAAACCGAATATTCTGCATCCGGCTTTATTTCTATCTTGTTTATATTTTTGTAGAATCAAGATCTGAAACCAGAGGAGTCCACTTCTTGATGGACGTGTCTGCGGAGGCCGGAAGGGTCCACGTGCCAGGACAGCCTCCGGGCCTCAGAGCAGCAGCGTGTCCTGCAGGGTGCTGGGCGGTGCAGGCGTAGCACGTGGCTGCCCGCCGTGGCAGGCAGTCCCATGGCACCACATGAGGCCTAATGTGCCCCCAGTGTCATCGGGAGGGAGGTTTCGTGGACTTTCTTCCTGAATGCAGGCCTCGCGGGCTAGTGACACGCTTCTGGAGCCACTCGCTCGTGCTGAAGTCTGGGAAAGCATCGGTCTGCATCTCTGACCTCTGTACCAGGCCTGTGTTTTTGAAATGAAACTATACACCTGCTACATTATATTCTTGTTTAATTACGGTGCTGTCCTACTTTACTAAAACCCAATACACAAAAATATGACTAAAAACCTCCAGAGAAATGAAAGGATGATTATTTACAAAGAGTGTTTGCCGTATCAAAGGGTTTACTGCTGGGGTCCTGTTAATTTTTCTGGTTCATTAAAAATAAGATATAGTTGGCACATTAGCCCATGAATATAGTTATTTCATAAAACAAGGGACACAGCTGTTCCCTCCCCTTCCTCTCCCTCAGGAAGCTTCATGGGGGTGAGAAGGAAAGGGGCATGGTCCTTTGGTGTGCAGAGCAAGAGATTTCTTTTTACACCCAGCTCCAAAACTTTAGGGTAATTATTAATAATTAGAATTGAGTGAAAAACCCACACCAAGTGAGTTATTCAGTGTAATTTGCAGTTAACAATAGTTGCCTTTTTGAAACCTCAGGAGTCAGAACAAGAGAGTCATACAGTCTTTTTGTTTTAATTTCTGGCAGCCGAAGGGACCAAGATTTAGAAAAACCCTATAGAGGGAACCACATGCCTAAGAATTACCAAAATAAAAAAAAGAGCACACACATCAACAACAACAAAAAGTAATTTGTAAAATGCATGGAATTTGGGGTTTTAAATAAAATATATTTGGCCCCTGCTCAAACAATGTTCACAAAAGGTGCTCACAGCAAGCTGGGCTTTTTGTTTTAAACATTTTCAGTATATGCTAACAAAACACCATCCATCCTGAAAAATATTCCTGGGGGAAAGCTTCCAAGGCCATGAGCCTTTGGTTCCTGGGGCACCGATGATCTAGGCACCGGGTGATGACCGCTGGGCCCTGAGTGATGACGGTGGGCACCGGGTGATGACCATGGATACCAGGTGATGACGGTGGGCACCGGGTGATGACTGTGTATACCAAGTGATGACCGTTAGGCACCGGGTGATGACTGCTGTCTGGTACCAGGTGACGATGGCCCTGAAGAAGGGACCATGGTGGCCATAGTACCTGTTGCTTGTGGTCACGGCTGGGCTTTGGAGATGTCTTCCCGGGTGTCCACTGCTGACTCTGTTACCCGTCCACCCTGGTCCTGGCTGGTCAAGGTGCTGCTGTGCCTGGGAACTGAGTCTCAGTAGTGCAGGTCCCTCTTGGGGTTTTGTCGGGAGTCAGGAAAATGCCCTTGAAACATCTAGACACCCAATCAGTGCTCCAGCGGTGACTGTTACAAACTGGGTGGCAGGCAGTGTTTTGCAGACATTCCTGCCGGAGAGTCAGGAGCCTTTCTCGGTGTGCTCCAGAGCCGTCTTCAGACCTAGGTTGCTCCTGATGAGTCTAGCTGTGGATTCGGAACTGGAGCAGGGGAGGGGCCTGGCGCTGGGAAGGAGGATGCCACCGGGCTTGGTTTCTGAGCAAAGACTGTGATACAGCCCCGCTCAGCAGGAAGCAAAGAGCACAGGGATTTCCAGGCACCTGCAGGCAGAGGAGTGGCTGCTGGCGGTGGCGGGGTGTGTCCCCGCATTTCAGGGTCCTGGGATCCTATCTTTCGTACCAAGGCTTCATTTTCTGAGTAGTGATCCTAAAAGGGTAAGAATCAGTGATGAAACATGATCCCAGCAAAGGAGGCAGAGCCCGAGCATACCCAGGAACCCGGGCTCTGCCCCGTTGTCCTCCAGGCCAGGGTGCTGACCGCTGCCTAGACCCTCCCGCCTCTGGGCGGGTCGGACAACCAGCACCCCAGGCCCGGTGGGCTGGGGCCGTGGCTGGGGACCCAGGCCTGCCCTGACACCACGTGTGATGTCCTGCATTGTCTTTTCTCAGTGCGGGTCCTTCCATATGTGGTTCCTCCTGCAAACCTGAGTCGAGGACGGCGTCACGCCCCCCATTTATTAGAGAAAGTCTTTTGCACACTTATCTCTTATTGTTTGTGAGTTGTATTTAGAAAATAAGATTCCCTGCACACAGATATTTGTAAAAGATTAGCAAATGTCAGATATCATATTTAAAATTACTGTTTCCTCAGAAGAGAAATATTTAAAGACAAAGTCTGCCTCGAAGCAGGAATCAGTGGCTACTTGTGGATGTCTGTGACCTGACTGTCTTTCCCAACTAGAGAGCATCTCCTGTAATCCTCACTTTAGAAATATTATGAATTCTGCTGTGGAGTTCAGGGTAACACTAATGGAAAGCCCTTGATAATAACAATGAAGCTGGCAGAAATACAAGGCAACATAACCACATGAACTAGGGTGTAGAATCTGTGTAGTAAAATGTAAAATATAGTATTTTGTCAGTAGCTAATAATGCATTAACAATTATTCTCTTATTCCTCCCAAGGGACTCAGTATAATCAATTTCAGGTAATGTTTATTAGGTTCATATCCTGTATATCAACCACTCAACTGGGCTTTGTAAACTTTTTACAGAGGGGAAAATACAATATAATATTCAGTAGTATTCAAAACAGTAAAATATTGTTTAACTGAGTTTCAAAGGCAGTGTGGGTGTTGGGGGTAAGAAACGCATCTTTGCATTCTTACCTTAGGGTACCATGATCCTGCATGACCAAGATCCAGACTCTTTAATTACAAGCACGATGTGGAGTCAGGCAGTCACTGGAACACGATTCTCAGATGATCGCGGCTAATGTCACTGTCACTAACACGGTCACCCGGAAGCTGATGGCAGAGCACAGCTAGTGTGTCGGTCGCGGTGGGCACTGGTGCTACGCCACGGACGATTCGTGACAGCAGGACAGGAAGGAGAAATTGCCAAACTTCGCAGCCCGGGTGCCAGGATGGGAGAGTCCGCGAGGGGCGGGCCCACTGGGCAGAGACGGCTCCGAAGAGAAACCGAGTTTTTTCCTGTTTCTCTCCAGCATCATGGACATGCTTTTCTGTTCGGTTTAAATTGACTTTTCAGTTTGCTCTCAAGCCAGAGTCTATGTGATGAAGTCTCAGCCGTCGAGCCCAGGTCTGAATCTCCTGTCGGAGAGTCGGCCTAGTCCACGTCTCCTGCGCACAGACCGGGCGGGCCGGCGACTCCTCGTGAACCGCGGCGCCAGGGAGCAGCGCGAGCGGCGGCCACGACCCCTGCGGCACCCCACGTGGCAAGAAGGGCCTCATCGGGCAGGATCTCCGGCCTCTGCCGCGGCCCGACCCGCCCGAGGAGAGGCTGGGGCTCCAGGCGGCCTCTGGGTCCTGCGCTCTGTGCGCCTGACCTTTGCGGGTGGGGGGCGAGCCAGGGGCTGTCGCTTCCGCGGTCACCGGGGGTCTCTTCTTTTGAGTCCCGCAGTTGAAAGGTTGACCTGGACGGTGAATGTTGTCTCCTCTTGATGTCATTGTAGCTGGACATGCACAGTTCTTCAGGCTTTTAATTGGAAAAATATTGGGTAAATGTTCCTCATGTCTCGGGCCGGTGTCCGAGATGCACAAGTTTCCTGGCTTTTCCTTGAACTCTTGCTGTCTGGAGCCCCCAACACTGTTATGCGGCCTTCGTTCTGCCAAGGGCTGGGTCTGTTCCCTCGCCCACTTTGCAGCTGTCGGCTCCTTTCCAAACTCTCTTCACCCGCTCTGGCGCCTTCTCCTCACCTCCACAGCTCTTAGCTTTCTCTTTTTCTCCCTCTTAGTTGTCCGTGGTAGGAAAAATGGGTGAAGGGCGGGAACAGGCAGGGCAGCAGTAGGAAGGGCTCGGGCTGATCCGCAGGGGCCGGACGGCGGAGCAGGCTCGACCCCAGGAGGGATGCACACGATCGTCGACAGCTTTGGGAATCGAGAGACGCGTCGAAGGCTCCAGGATCCTGTAAGATGGCCTGAGGAGAACATATTTCTCTTTCCTCTGAGAAAATACACAAAACAACCAAGATTTTGAGAAACAGAAATACAAGTGTCGTGTTTTGTGACGTCAGGAGACATCTGGAGCCCCGAATAGTAATCTGTGAGGAAGGGCCACCCGTGCCATGAGGAGAAACCCGCAATGGTGCAAGCTGCCTGGAGAAGATGTGCCCAGAGGCCGGTCCCCGACAGCCGCAGAGCTCGGTCACCCTGCGGGGCAATGAGTTTGGAATCATCAGAAGTGGGTGGAGGATTAAAGTGGGTCTTGGCTAAGACGGGCTGGAAGAGGCCCGGAAGGTGGGACTGGACACAGCCTTCTGCACAGACCCCGTCGGCAGCTGTCGGTGAGTAAGCCAGAGTAGGAGAGGCCCTAAATCCTGTGCAGCCCATTAGTCGCTGACCTGTGAGAAGCAAGAGCTAATGTGTATATAAAAGACTATAAGAAGAAGGAGGAAATAATAGGAAAACATGGCAGATAAAAATGCTGTCATAATTGGTCTTGGCAATGATTTTTTGTGTAGGACACCAAAAGTGCAGGCAACGAAAGCAAAGATAAGTACGTGGTTTTACATTAAACTAAAAAGTTCTGCACAGCAAAAGAAGTAGTCAACAAAATGAAAAGACCACCTATGGAATAGGAGAAAATATTTGCAAACCATATTTCTGGTAAGGAAATACGTAATGTACGAGGAAATACATGAGGAACTGGGGACTCCTATAACTCAACAAACAGAAACAAAAACTGAAAACAAAGCCAAATAACCTGATGAAAAATAGAAAAAGGATCAAATAGATTTTTCAAAAGAAGACCTTAAGTGGCCAACAGGCACACGAAAAGATGCTCCGCATCCCTCATCAACAGGGAAATGCAGATCAAAACCACAACGAGATACCATCTCCCGCCTGTCAGAATGGCTGGTACAAACAAGACTAGAGACAACCAGTGTTGGAAAAGATGTGGAGAAAAGGGAACCCTGTGCGTTGTTGGTGGGAATGTAAATTGGTGCAGCCACTGTGGAAAACAGTATGGGGTTTCCTCAAAAAATTAAAAGTAAAACTATCCTACAATCTACCAATCCCACATTTGGGAATTTATCCAAAGCAATTGAAACAAAGAGTTTTGAGGAGGTACTTGTACTTGTATGTTCACTGCAACATGATTCATACTAGGCCAAGACATGGAAGTATGTCTATTGATGAAAGAATGGAAAGAAATAAAAATGTATATTATATATATATGTGTGTGTGTGTGTATGTATATATATACGTAATATATAATATATAATGAATGGAAAGAAAGATATAGAATATATAAAAAGAAATATCTATTAAATAATATACATAAAGAAATAGATATAATATATAATATATCTACATATATCTCTCTCTATAAAAATATATATAATGAATGGAAGGAAAACTTCATATGTATATATTCACTCTTAAAAAGAGAAGGACATTCTTCCATTTGCTACAACATGGATGAATGGATGAACCTGGAAGACATTGTGCTAAGTGAAATAAGCCAGACACAGAAAGACAAATGCTGTATGATTGCACTTCTATGGGAAATCTAAAAAGCGATTCATAAAAGCAGAGAGCAGAACTGTATTTGCCAGGGGCCAGAAGGAGAGGAAATGGGAAGGAAATGGTCAAGGAGTATAGACTTCCAGTTATGCAAGTTGAATATGTTGTAGAGATCTACTGTACATAGTGCCTATAGCTAACAATACCATATGACAGACTTAACATTCGCGAAGAGGGAGATCTTATGTTCAATGTTCTTAACACACACACACACATGATAAAGAAGTAGTGGGAAGAAACCTCGGAAACTGATGGGTGGGTCTATGGCTGTAATGGTGGTGATGGTTTCATAGATGGATACATATTCTCAAACTCATTGAGGTGTACACATTCAATACCTACAGATTTTTACATGTCAATCATATCCCAGTAGAGTAAAAAAAAATGCTATCATAGAGCAGATGGACATTATGACAAAATATGTTTTTATGGTTTAAAAACAGATACATATTTCCTGAAGCAATCACTTCCACAAAACAAGAGGTCAAAGAAAAGATAGTGGATCTAAGAAGCAGTACAATAAGGCAGAGGAAGAGATAAACAAAAGCTGACAAAGTTCACGAAGGAAGTAAGGAAGTAAAAACATCACAAAAACAAAGGCCTCATTGGAAGGATCACAAGTTAGCCTGGACACTGCCAGATCCTAGAGAGGATGCATACAGCAGGAGCAGGAAAGTAAGCCAGATGAAGCAGAAATGAAGGTGATCCTAAAAGGAGAGACAGAAATCGCAGCTATGGCAGATGGGAAATAAGGTATAAAATATGCATAAATGACTTTCAGTGAAAACATGATGTAATAAATTATATTATAAAATAGAATTAGTTTTTTTCCCACACAAATAAAAAGAAACCTTGGAGTTTTAGATTTTCCCGGTACAAAACAACATAGAACAATCGAGATAGGAACCTACTCTGATAATATTATTGGACTTCAAAGGCGAAGAAATAATGTCTGGGTCTCCAGGCCAAAAACACCCACAAAACACCCGCCAGGAAAAGTCATGTCAGACATCTCTGAGGCAAAAGTCTACACTAGGACACAGCTGTGCCATGACTACAATGCCCTCAGAAGAGGAAAAATGTGAACCAATAATTTTGTACCCAGATAAACTATTATTCAATTGGGAAGACAAGAGACAAATATTTTGAACTGCAATAACTTAATTAATACTATTTCATGATCTATTTTAAAGTTAGCTATGATGAATTCTAGCTAATTAGAGAGACAAATGAAGAAACTATTGTAGAAGACAGACATTGGGTTCCGAATTCACTTGACTGGCAGATTGAGAGACATGGCACTGGGCACTATTGGGTATGGGACAGAAGGTAAATGTCACAAAATGTAAAAATCTGGACGTCTTATAGCAAAATTCTGAAGTAGAATGAGGAAGGGAAGATGAGAAGTAGTATCAGAACTTTGGTTCCATGATCTTTTCTAACTTGGCGTATAAATATATAAAAGTAATCAAAGCATAAGTATATTTAAACTGTTGTAGTCTATGGTCTGACCTTCCCTGAAGTTGAGCAGTGTACAACATGAATGCATGTACACGTTTTCTATTTCAAGACAATAGGGTAACTACTAAAAAAAAGTGATAAAGTACAATCAGCCGTAAGTGGCTGGTGATGCATTGGGAAGGCAATGAAAAGTATAAATGCCCTAATTTCATTCTTGCTTATGGTAGAGATCAATAAAAACTGCATAAAAGCAATAAATATATCACATAAGTTTTTTGTTAAAAATGCAATAGTTAAAAGTGCAAATCTTTCCGCATATGGAATCACATAGATAACAAAGCAGACACAGAATATATAGTAAGAGGAAAAGGCAAGAAGAACAGAGAGCATACCCTGAATGTGGTGATGCAGCCAAGACTGTGCACATACCCTGAATCTCTATTTGTAGATGGACTAAATGAAAGTATTAAAAGAACAAGGATTTTTTTAACCTCATAGGGCAAAACCTAGTTATATGATGCATACAATGAAACAGAGTAAGTCAGAAAGTTGAAGTTAAGAAGACAGGCAGAGGGCCATAAAGCACATATATACAAAAAGAGAACGCAAGGAGGGGTATTTTAGTGTCAAACAAGGCAAAACTTCAGGCAGAAAATGTTAAGGGGACCAAGAAAGACGCTTTGTAATTACAGGAATTGTCACCAAAAGACCTCATAACTTAGGGGTGTCCAGGTGTTTTACATGCCCACCAACACTTAGTAAACATGAATGCAAGAGACCCAAGGGGAACACGCAGAAACTCACAGGTAATAGGAGATGTTATTTCTGGGCTCGTTGCCCCAGGCAAGTCAAGAGCGTGGTAGTTTAGACACGGGGGACAGAAGTGAAGGGCATTGACGCAGGTGTGAGTGACAGCCACATAACATTCTGGCTGAAAACAGGACTTACGACTTCTTTTAAAAATTTTTTTTAATTTAAAATCATTTTAGTTAACATATAGTGTATTAGTACTTTCAGGAGTAGAATATAGTGATGCATCAGTTACATACGCCACGCAGTGCTCCTTCCATCACATGCCCCCCTTAATGCCCATCCCCCAGCTACCCCTCCCCCCACCGCCTCCCCTCCAGCAGCCCTCAGTCTGTGTCCTATAGGTAAGAGTACCTTGGGGTTTGTCTTCTTGCCTGTTTCCATCTTACCACTTCTTTACATAGTTGTGACTAAACTTCTGAATGTAACAATTGACCACAGAGGGAAATATCTCATAAAAACAGAAGAAACAGATCAGATTATGTTCTCTGATTATAATGCAATAAAGCTAAACATTAACCACAGAATCATAAAACAAACAACCATAAAACAGTAAGACAAATAGCAAAGAAAAATGTTGGTACCTGGAAGACTAAAAATAAAATGAAAGTAGAAAAAGGACTAAAACCTGAAGTGTCAGAATTTCTCAGAAGTAATGACTACAAGAAATTATATGCTGGATGTGATGGGTCACAGTAGTGCTCAGAGGAAAGTTCGCAACCTTAAAAATTATGCTTCCTGGTAACTGAGAGAGAATAAAATAAGTACTCAACATCAAAAGTTAGAAATTTAATAAGCGAATGAATCTTAGCGAAGCAAAAGGGAAGAGTTAAAGACAGTAGCAGATATTGATGAATTTATAAAAAGAAAACAGCAAATCCCACGGAATGGGAGAAGATATTTGCAAATGACAGTACAGACAAAAGGTTGATATCCAGGATCTATAAAGAACTCCTCAAACTCAACATACACAAAACAGACAATCATATTAAAAAATGGGCAGAAGACATGAACAGACACTTCTCCAATGAAGACATACAAATGGCTATCAGACACATGAAAAAAATGTTCACCATCACTAGCCATCAGGGAGAGTCAAATTAAAACCACATTGAGATACCACCTTACACCAGTTAGAATGGCCAAAATTAACAAGACAGGAAACAACATGTGTTGGAGAAGATGTGGAGAAAGGGGAACCCTCTTACACTGTTGGGAATGCAAGTTGGTGCAGCCACTTTGGAGAACAGTGTGGAGATTCCTCAAGTAATTAAAAATAGAGCTTCCCTATGACCCTGCAATTGCACTACTGGGTATTTACCCCAAAGATACAGATGTAGTGAAAAGAAGGGCCATCTGTACCCCAATGCTTATAGCAGCAATGGCCACGGTCGCCGAACTGTGGAAAGAACCAAGATGCCCTTCAACGGATGAATGGATAAGGAAGATGTGGTCCGTATACACTATGGAGTATGATGCCTCCATCAGAAAGGACGAATACCCAACTTTTGTAGCAACATGGACGGGACTGGAAGAGATTATGCTGAGTGAAATAAGTCAAGCAGAGAGAGTCAAGTATCATATGGTTTCACTTATTTGTGGAGCATAACAAATAACATGGAGGACATGGGGAGATGGAGAGGAGAAGGGAGTTGAGGGAAATTGGAAGGGGAGGAGAACCATGAGAGACTATGGACTCTGAGAAACAACCTGAGGGTTTCGAAGGGGCGGGGGATGGGAGGTTGGGGGAACCCGGTGGTGGGTACTAGGGAGGGCACGGATTGCATGGAGCACTGGGTGTGGTGAAAAAACAATGAATACTGTTACGCTGAAAAGAAATAAATCATTAAAAAGAAAACAGCAAATCAAATACATTGAAAGGTTGTTCTTTTGGAGGAAAAATAGAGAAGAGGAAACACGACCTATTAAAATCCCTTCCCCCCACCTTCACCATCTCCGGCTGGAAGCGGAAGATGGCGGGACGTGGACTCCGGGGTGAACAGTCCGCCCCTCGAGCTCCATGCAGATCCATGTGGTGGCCTGCAGGAAATGGCTGAGTGTTTTGGGGAGTGCGAATTACTAACCCTGAGTCCAGAAGTTATAGAGAAAAAAAGTGACCAAGTAGTAGAGTAAACACACAGAAATAGGGCAAGTTTGCCAGGCCTGATCTCACAGGAAACCAGTGAACCATTTTTTTAAAAAAGATTTTATTTATTTATTTCAGAGAGAGAGAGTATGAGAAGGGGGAGGGTCAGAGGGAGAAGCAAACTCCCTGCCGAGCAGGGAGCCCGATGTGGGACTTGATCCCGGGACTCCGGGATCATGACCTGAGCCGAAGGCAGTCGCTTAACCAACTGAGCCACCCAGGCACCCCCCAGTGAACCTTTAAGAAATAAATGGTGGTAAGGACATCGAAGTTGTGTCTGTGTGGAAATAAACTTCCAAATTCTCTCGATGGATTAAAAACTGATAGCAAAATCAGATGAAAATCCCAGGAAAAAAGAGAGCTTCAGCCGTGAGCTCGGGAAAGAGAGCACCGTCTGTCATGAGCAGAACCGTGGAGAATGCCGTCTGCTGACACAGGGAAAGAATCATGCAACTTCTGCCCTGGGCTTTATTTCAGGAATCCAAAATTCAGGGTTAATGTATTTGTTAAAAGTGTTCACTATATTAGTAAAAGTTGGCATAGATGTGAAAAACACTTGTTAATATTTAGCACCTCTATGTGATTGAAAGACACTTTCATGATTCTGTTTCTTTTTTATTGCAGGATCAGATACACATTTCCGTGGTGCTGGAACACATACGTTCAACTACGTGGCATCGTGTGTGATGGGAACACTCGGGGGCATAGCATTCAAGGCAGGAACAGAAATCGGCCCGGGATAATCCCTGACGTCACTTGTCTGATACTCTGCTGGACGCACAGAGCATGCGATACAGCCTAAAAATTAGGAGGAATCAAAACCATCATTGTTTGCAGAAATACAATTATTTACTTAATAAATCCAAGGGAATCAATTGAAAAGTTGTGACAAATAAGAGAGTTTTGTGAGATGGCTGGGTGTAATGTATGTAGGGGTTAATACCATTCCCATGTACCAAAAATATCCGGTTAGAATTACCAGAGAAAAGAGGCCAGTTGCAACTGCAACAGTCAAAACAATCCCAAGAGATACACTTCACAGGCTCAAGTCCCGTCTGTCTGGAAACGCAGAGAGTGCGGGTTCCAGAGGAGAAACTGAACGATACACAGTCGCGCCTGCTTGGCAAGACTCGTCATAAGGAATCACTTTTCCTAAACTAACCTACACATTTAGATTGGGAGCAATCCCAGCAGAATCTAGGAGGGGTTGCCAGGTGGCTCTGAGAACGCAGCGAGGAGAGCCGGGACTGGGTGAGCACCGGGCCGCGCCTGCGCTGTGAACTTACACCTGGAGTGTTGGAGGTCCAGTGTCACACGGACAGAGACACGGTGAGCGGTGTCAGGACTGGAAGGGTCCAGGAATGGGTTCAAACATACACTGTAGACTATTATATGGTGCAGACCGACTGCCCAAGGCGGCACTCGGACACTGGGTAATGCTCTTCTAAACACACGTTAATAAAATAGGACCAACTTCATACCTTCTTCCAAAATAAGTGTCGGCCGGCTCAGAGATCAACACAAAACTATGATGGTGTTTAACATAAAATTAGTGTTTTCCCCTGTGAATCTTGGATTGCAGAAGGCCTTTCTAAGTATAAAACCAGACCTCCGAAGTGTGAAAAGTGGATTAGGTAATTCCATTACATTAAAATGAAACAACTTTTTTTTTTTTTTTTTTTTGGTGGGTCAACCCAAGTTTCATTGTTTCTTAATTTCAAAGTGAACATGCATGAATATTCATGGTTAATCACAATATTATTTCAGGCTATGATCTTGTATAGTTTTCATGCTTTTACGGTTTGCCTTATTACGATTCTTTCTTTTTTTTTTAATTTTATTTTTTTATTTCTTTTCAGTGTAACAGTATTCTAAAATGAAACAACTTTTAACGACAACTGTAACACGACAAAATCAAAAGGCAGATGACAAGTTGGAGACAATAGCGTATAATTTATATCAGACACGAGGCTGATTTTCTTAATACGCAATCCCCTGCAAAGAAGTTAAAAATATTAAAAACCCGAAAGAAAACTGGGTATGAACAGTTTAGGGACAATGGACCTGAGGCATTTGAAAGGTCCTCAACCCCATTCACAGTTAGAGAAACGCGCTGAAATTATACTGAGATTCTTTCCACCTGTTACGTGCGTGTATGTTGGGGGCACAGAGGTTCGACAAGGATCCAGAGAAACGGGAAGCTGCGCTTGCTGCTGGCTCCAGTATAAAGCGGCAGAGTGTGCACGGCAGTGAGTCGGGAAGGTCTGAGGAAACTGTAAATCCGCGTGTGCTTTGACCAGCCAGTCCACGTGCAGGAATTGGTCACGTAGCACCGTAAGCATCTGGGAAATAGTGAAAATGGACATGCATTCCATTGTTTTGAATTGCAAGAGTCCGATGATCTAAAAAATCCACAAAGAGGGGGCTAGGTAAGTAATTCACAGTTCATTTATTTTTGTGGAATAGTCTCTGCAGGTCTTACAAGCGCGAAACCTTTCTACACATATTCGTAGAAGATTTCCAGGAACCGCGCCCCGCACCCCCCCCCCAGCATGGCAGGCTCACGGTTTCAGTAGTGAACACTCCCATGCAGCTGGCTTTCCATCACCTGGCAGTGCTGGCCTCCTGCGGGGAGCGCTCTGTGTGGGCGGGGAGCCCGCAGGTGTCACGCGGTCCTGGGTGCTGTGGGACCCAGTCAGTAAGATTAAGGGACATTTTTGATTGCAGTGGAGAGGGAGCGAGGGATTGCAATTGTCCCGCTGCTGCCCCCTCTGTGAATGAGGAGGAGCCTGGTGAGCTCTGCCAGGGGCTCCGCTCATGCTGGGGGTACTGGGTGCTGATGACGAGGTTCGGTGCCTACAACACAGCTCCTTAAACCTGGCTGAGAAGGATGGGGGCCAGCTGTCGGGCGGAGTTGTTGCGGCCGATCCCGCGCAATTACCGTAACGGCTTCCGCCGGCTTGAGTTGGGGCCGCGAGCCCCTTGCCAAACCCAGCGCCGTCCGCAGATCGCTCTGGGAGGTGGTCTCGTAAACGCTTCTCAGTGCTGCCGCTACTTACCTCCTTTTTGAGAAAAAGGTTGTAATTTGGCTAACTTTGTGGGGTAGCTTGTCACCGGCAACACGCCTTTGCACCCGTTCAGGTGACGGTCAATTCCTGGACACCACATGTCATTTCCAGTCAACACCTTCCCGCCTTCCACTGTAGAGAGGCGGCCGTGACCTTTCCTGAGTGTAGGAGCACGTCTCCCCTAGAGACGTCTTTAAGAGGCAGATGGTGTCGAAGCCTTGTGGTGGGCTTGGTTGGGGAGTGCTTCCATCTGGAGTTCTGTGAAGTCGACCACAGACTCTGACTGGCTCTGGAGGGGGCCAGATGGACCCACACCCACACAGTCGGTGGCGATGACGACATCTGGTCCGTGAGCGGCGGGCTCAGCCATGAGCTTTCCATGTTGCTGATGTCAAGTGGCAGAGCCGTTAGGATTGAACAAAACAGAAGGAAAAGACCTGACAGTTAATAGTCGCTGATTCCTGCTACGTTCCCTTGCTATCTCGGCAACCCACCGGGATGTTTCTTTCTGCTTCCGGACAGATTCCCACGTTGCACGTAAAGGCGCAGGGGAACAGCGTGGCCGGCCGTGTGTGTGGACTCACGGTCGGCTGCGTCAGAGCCAGGACGCGAAGCACGTGCTCCCGGGGAGCCTCGTTTGGGGGTTTCTTGCAGCCGCACTAGAATGAGAGTGGGCCGCCCGGGGGCCCGTGGTGCTGCTGCCAGCAACCTGGTCCTTGTGGCGCGAGCCCCCATGCCACTGGAGCACGGGGTGGGGCGTCCCTCAAGGGTGCAGGGTTCTGGGCCAGAAAGCTCTGGCCCCGTAGCTCTGGTGGAACGTGATGCTCAGCAACTTTGGTAAGAGAAGTCTGGCCCGTTGCAGGAGGCTGTCTGCTGGCTATCGACGTGCTGCAGAAGCAGAGGGCGCCGTCCCCGCAGCGTTTACCATAACGCGAGAACACACCGCCGTGTCCTGACCCATCTGGGCTGAGTCCTCAGAATACGATACAGTGGTTTGATTTTGCTGTCCTTGGGTTAGCTGAGAGGGCCGGATGGGGCTTCCGGGCGGATCTCTGGGCGGGAGGTGGGGGGGCGGCGCGCAGCGACCCTGGAGCCTTGCCGACTGCGTCCATGAGGCACGGCCGCACTCAGGACAGACGCCCTTTGAGTTGAGTTAAAGACAGATGCCCTTTAATTTTGAGGAGCATGATTTGCAGATGGAGGGCTTTTCCCGGGACCAGCGGAAGGCTCCTGTGAGGCTCTCGCCCTGAGTCTAAGGGATGGGACTCAGGTGCGCAGGTGCGCCTTTGGGGAAGACCGGTGCTGGCGGGACGGGGGGGGGGGCGTGAATGCAGTGCTTGGATGGTAAGTGGCCTCGTCATGGGGGGTTCTCGCGAACGGCCGGTGTGAGTGCCCTGCGGGGACAGACAGCCTGCTCAGCGGCGCAGTGCCAGGACCTAAGCCAAGGGACTTCAAATCCTTCGGTGCGAATGAAGAGGACATTTTGAGCACTGAGGTTTACCAGATCCTGGGAAGACGTTGGGTGGTTCCCGAGAGCGGATTTGAACTCCTCCCGTGGCACCCGATCAACGTAACTGAACAGTGGATTTGAGCGACATCTTTGCAGTCCTTGTAACATTGTGTTAGACCCAGGCCCTCTCTTACCGTCATATTTTCATCACTGATCATGAGGCTCAGGTAGAAACAAAATACTAATATTCACGGCTCCCTTTCCTTTCTGGCCTTTCAACACCCCCGCCCCAATTGTACCTAACTTTGGCTGGAGGCCGTTTGGGCTTCTGAGGGGCTTGTGTGAGGGTCTGGATGGTGATAGGCCTGGGGTGGGGTCCGTCTGCTGGGGGCTGGCTGGTGGGACAGATTCAGGAGCAGGATATCGAAGGGCTCTCAAGTTTCGTCTAGGTTTTGTCACGTTGCCTCGTGTCTAAGCTGCCCTCCCCTCCAGCCAGCACCAGAGGGGCCTGTGGGCGCTGCCCTGGCTGAGCGTGGCCCCGATGGGCAGAACAAAGGCGCCCAGGGCTGTCACGAGGGATTTCTGGAACTGACGGGAACTACAGTGCCGAGCCCGGGAAGTCTGCCCCCTGACTGTCCTTCAGGCCCTGTGCCTCGTCTCTCCTGGTCCATGCACATGCACACATAGCGTGCTCCCGTGGTGACTGAGGTGGGTCCCCTGGCCTCGTGGACGGGTCCATGGGACCCTGGTGGCCGTGTATGTTGGCTGTCAGGTGTAGAGCATGTGAGGGCCACCAGAAATATGCGACGTTGCAGACTTTTCTCTGTGCTTTGGTCCTGAGTCTGCCGCTGCCATGGAGATGCAGATTGAGAGCAGGGCGCCCACAGAGCCCCCACACTCACTCCGAACCGGGAGCGTGGTTGGCAGGACCTCCGTTCCCCTTACTTTGTCCCATTCAATGAATGTTCAGCTTATTTTTCTTCCTCACTCCCCGTATTTCATTTTGGATCACGAGGGTCTGTTGTTTGGGAAGAAACGCTGATCTGTGACCCAACGCCGGTCGTGCTCCTTGTGGGGGTGAGATGCGAGCTGGCCTCGTTTCCCCGCGTCCGTGCTCGCGAACTGTGCGCCATACAGCAACTGCCCAGCACGAGCCTCCCCTAGTGACTTGTCCCAAAGACACGTCTTTGACGCCTGACTTCCTGACCCCCTTTCGTTGGCAGGGAGACAGAGACGGGAGCAGCTGAGCGGACCGGACCGCGTGCCCCGTGCTCCCGGCCTCATCGTGCTCTTACCACAGCCCTGTCGGGCGGCGTCTGTTCTCCCCACTTTGCAGACACAGGGACTTCGGAGGACATGGGAGTAACCCGTTCAAGGTCAGGCTTCTGGGCCGTCTGAGTGGGGCCCTGTGCTGGCGCTGCCCGTGTAGAGCGGCTCCCGCGGGTCTGGCTGGGGACAGCGCCGGCGTGGGCTGCTCTGACACGTTCTGCAGCTGCCTGGGTTGGCTGTCGCTGGCTCCAGGACATTGTTCCCCAGGAGGGCGGGCTGTGCGGACGCTTGTGCATGGGCTTTGGGACAGGGTTGTGCGTGTGGTGGCGTGGACTGAGCCCAGGGTCCGGGGCACCTTGGGCGGCGACCACAACCCAGGACCCTTTCCAGCGACTCAAGGTCAGCACTCCCTCCCAGGACGACGCGTCGAAAGGCCGTTTCAACCAGCATGGCTCACGCGGAGAAAGTCCCAACAGACTGAGGCGGCAAAGTAGGCTCAGAAACAGGCTCCGACCCCAGATGGTCGGGCTCACGGCGAGGTCCTTTCTGGTGCGGACGTTTTCACAGGACTTGTCTGGAGGAGCTTGTCTGCCGCTAATGGAACAATGGAAGCTCCGGGAGAAGCTCTCTGGCCCCCGCCGTGCACCTAGCAGCCCCCCTGCCCCTGCAGGAGGTGGTCAAGGGCAGGCGCTGTTTGGTCCTGGAGGACGGGGTGCTTGGCCTCCCTTGTGGCGGCGAGTGTGCCTCACGGGACGCCAGGCTGCCCCCTGAGGCCATTTGTGTTGCCTTGGCCAGCTCTGTTCCCTTCACGCCAGCCCCATTCCTGGGGACTCACGGACTCGCCCCGCCAGTCCCGGGTGGGCGTGTTCTGGAGCCTCCACGACCCGCCAGCTTCGGGCCCTCCCCCAAGACCGGGTTGGGGTCACACTGCATGTATCCACCTCTCGGGCACTGGTAATGGGAGACGCTGGGACCGCTTCCAAGGCAGGGTCCCGGTCGTTTCCTGGGAGGCGCCAGCACCCCTGAATACAAGCCCAGGAAAGCACCCGTCTCTTCTCCCGTTTATCTGGTTGGTGCTTTTCCCTGGCCTGGGACAGTCTGCTTGTGGGAGATGGGGGGATGAGCCTCTTCTGTCCTCGAGTAGACCAGGAGGGTCCCTCATGCCTTCCCCCAGGGCAGGGTGACAGACCCGGAAAACCTTGAGGTCAAATCCCGAATCCGCCACGTTGGCTAGGGCAGCCAGCCTCCGGTCCTGGTCGTCCGGTGCGTGGGGATGCTCACAGACCCTTACGGCCTGCAGACGGGAGAGGAGAGGAGGGCCTGTAGCTCTCCAGCTGATGTTTGCGGAGTCGCCAAGCGTCCTTGTTACTGGCGATCCCGCTGCACTGACTTTGTCCGAGTCCCTTGAAACAGTGGACCGTGTGATCTGGCCTCTCACCCAGGCTCCCACACTGTTCCTTCGGTCTCTGTCCTTTGGCCGGGCTTCCTGTCACGTCGTAGGTGGGGACGGGAGGCCGCCGGGCCAGCTGTGTCTGGAGCCGACGCTATGACTCGGGCAGGTCATTTCCTTTCTGGGATTCCTGGGCTGTGGTTGGAGACAGCACCATCCTTAGTCTCCCTGCCAGACCGTCAGTGACATTCTGTGTTTTCAAGGGGTGTGAAGGCAGTGAGGGCCACAGACGCGGTGCTGAGTGGTCGGCTTCTGAACCCACAGCCGGGACCTGCAGCTCCTGCCAGGGAGCTTCGGACGGGTCGAGTCCCAGGGCTGCTCTGGGGCCAGCTCCCACCTGTCCCTGACAGCCCGCTGTAAACGGTCAGTTTGTGAGCCATTACTGGAAATGGAATTATCCAAATTTACAGCCGTATTGAGGTATTTGTTCTATATATGTAAGAAGTTACGTGAACTTACAATGAACGACACACTGCATGATGTTAACGTTGCCCAGAATTCTGCACGCACACTCTTGCCCCCTGCGAGAACTCTGGGTGTGGCTCACAACGTTGAGCCCCAGCACCTGAGCCGTGTCCAAGGGAAGCAGATGAAAGAGTGATGCTTGGACCGCCTGCCCTCCGAGGCCGTCCCCCCTCGATGCACAGCCCGCCAGCGCCCTACCCTCGGATGATGCGTGCACACAGTCTGTTTGGGGCAATTGGAACCAGCAGGGGGTGGTCCCACCTTTCTCTCCATCCAGCTTCAGGTAGTGCCGGCAAAGGTGGGGGCATGGATTGTCCTCCTTGGTTTGGAGATAAACGGACGACGTTGTGAGGAAATGCTCTGTGGAAGGGATGGAAAGAGTCAGAGACCGTCCCCTGCCTGTCCCCGAACATGCCGCCGTTCCTGACTTTCTCCGCAGAGGGCTGCTACGAGGGGCGAGTGCATACGAAGCAGGAGGCGGGAATGGGGTTCTGGTTTCACAACACTGGCTGAACACAGACCGGACGCTGGGAAGACCGGCCCTGGAATTTAGGTTGGGGCGAACGTACACGGGTCTCAGAGGAAGGTGGCTCTGCGGGTGGGTGCATCTCGCTCTGGTTAGACGTGGGTCCCACGCAGGTGCTCGGAAAGACCACGGGCCCGCCGTCTACGACCTTGCCTGAGACCCGCACCGACCTGACCTTGGGGAGGGGGCTGCTTCTCCAGGAGCCAGAGTTTCTTTATCGGTGAAACCTCCCACGCCGTTTGGAGCAGCAGGGGGTATAAACGGGGAATCGCAGGCCCCAGATGAGCGGGAGCTGTTGCGATGATAAAGAATTCATTTCCTTGGATGGAAACTGCCAGAAACAGTGGAAATGTGCTGAGCTTTCCTTCAAACCCATACTGTTTCAGTAGGCCTCTCACAAGCCCTGTGCTGGCGCTCGGTGCCGGTCTCACGGCCGCGCGCACAGCAGAGGCAAAGAGCGTGGCGTTCGTGTGGCGGGTGGGGCAGGCCAGCCTGTGAGAGGCCGATCTCGTTGCGGGGGCTATGGACGAACAGAGAAGCGCATTTCTGAGCCCTTGCTGAGCGCCGTAATTCGACACAGCATGCGCAAAGGCCCTGGGGAGACAGGAATCGCTCCCCTCACTGGACAGATGAGGAGAAGTGAGACCCGCGGAGGTCAAGGGATTGGCTAGGGGTCCTGAGCTGGCGTGTCTGCAAGCACCTCATGGAGCAGAGGCCGGGACATCTTCAGGAAGCACAAAGGATGACAATGTGTAGAGAGGCCCAACCGTCCACAGGACTTGTGTGGCCCGGGGAAGGCGTCACAGTGGAGATAGCGGAGTCAGTGAGCCCTTTACCTCGGCCACCGTGAGGGACCTGTTTCGATGCTCAGTGGAGAGTGACCATGTGGCTCATGCTGCCCATGCCAGCTGCAGCCGTCCTGCCCGGGGCTGCGTCACGGAGCCTGTGGGCCACACGAGACACAGCACCCCATGTGGCCACTGGAGTCTTATGGACGCTTTGCTCTTTTCCATAGGGAACCTTAGGGATTAAGTAAAAAAAAAAAGAAAAGACTCATTTTTCTGGTGATTCTTAGAGGGACTTGATTGCATGACATCACCCTAATCTAGCCATCTTCCCAGGCAAAGATCTCATCAATGAGAAAGCGAACTCCTTTCCAACGGCAGCTTACCGTGCTGTGGTTTGATAACCACAATGACAACAGGTCAAGTGCACCGACGGACCAGAGAGACTGTGGGGGGCCCGATTTCTGGGCCACAGTGGCTGGGAATCATTGAGTGTTTGGCCTTGGGTTAAAATTAGAATTCCGCAGGTCAGTGTAGTTCAGAGACATGGGGACCAGGCAGAATCTGGCTGGAGAAAGCAGAGGAGGGCACAAAGTGAGGTCCAGTGTGGGGCAGCATGGGGCCGCCCTGCCCACCCCTCTCCTGGTGGAGTGACCGCCTCTCCGCACTTGACTTTTTGTCCTCACGGCACTGACAGGGAGTAATAATCAAGAATTGGGGTCAGTATATGGGTATATTTTATATATATTTATATATATTGGGGTCAGTATATTGGGTAATTTAGGTAATTTGGGGACATTACTGTTATGCAAAAGGGATTAAGTAAAAATCACCAGTAAAACTATGGGAGATGAGGTGCTTCCCCGTTGCGACCTGCAGCGTCCAGGTGTGTCCAGGTCTGCAGCGTCCAGGTGTGTCCAGGTGAGCACAGGACTGGCATTTGTTGAACCAACTTCAGCAAAACCCACATTTTAGCAGCATGACGTGTACCAGACAGCCCATGGTTGTTAAAAATGGTAAAACTCACTTTTGATAAATTTAAAAATAGAGCAAAGTATCTTGTTACCTAAAGTGAGTAGGTACGGGGGTCGAAGGAATGTGGCTGAGAAGAGAGCGTCCTGCGGCCCGCCCCCGGGCTGTGGCAGCTTCCCGAGCTCAGTGCACCTGCCCATGCTGGCCCCACAGGAGGGGCGGGGCCCGCATTCATGCCCTGTATTGGAGGAGCCGTCGCTGCTGAGATGTCCCTCCCTCCACCGCTCTCCCCACCCGCACATCACGCATTTTCATGGTTGTGTGGTTTTCCACCTTCAAACAGACATGGTCCTTGGTCTGGTCCTCTACCAATGGACACTTGGGTCATTCCTGGTTTTCCTTCTCTGTGACAGTTCTGCACTGACTCCCCTTTACGTGGCCCCCTTCTGTACATGCCAGGCTTTCCACAGAGTCAGCAGTGAAAGTAGAATTATAGGGTCATTACATATATACTCCTTCCACCTAACTAGCTGTTCCGTCTGTAAATTGGCTTGAGAAATATGGCAACACTGTGTCTTGGATAATCTCTGTGAATAGGTTCTTCATTCCTAGAACAGCTTGGGGTGTGAGGGTGGTGTCCAAACTTTCTTCCTCTTGCAAGGATCCTTTTCTCTTTGTAACCTAAATATGACCCCAAAGAATTATAAGCGAATCTTAGTGTCCATTCCTGTGAAGCTACAGCAGCTGGACCATGAGTTATCAACAGACTAGGCAGCGTGAGAGTGGGTATCTCCTGGAAACCATCCTAGGAAATAAACCGAACCGCTCTCCGGGACGCTCGCTGGGCTGTTAGAACAAAGACACGTTTTCAGAAAATCAACATGGTTTCCTGGAAATGGTTCTACTGTTTCCCATTCAAATCCGCGTGCAGAGCCTTTGGAAGCCTGGGCCCTGGAGACCAGAGCAGTCACTGGATCCACAGTTGGCAGACCCTGGTTTGTCCAGCTTCTTAATTAATGTGGGATTTTCCGGAACCTGAACTGGTCAGGAAGAGGTCTGAATCTCTCGCCAAAGCTGCAAGGGAAATAGCAAGTCCATGCTACAGTTCCTGTCTGTCCCAGCGCAAATACGACACGGGTACAAGCCTCTGCCCCACGTGCGAGGGTACACACAGGTGGGGCAGAGCTGGGAGTGAAGGGCACCTCCACACTGGTGGTTGGAAGCACAAGGCTCTTCTTTCTCCCACGTTCTCTGGCCTGGAGCCCCGGTCTTGGGTGCCCTGAACCCAGCTGCTGAGCTGCCTTGCTGAAGCCAAGGTGCACACAGGTCTGTGAGGAGAGGCCCCTTGCTGTGGGGTCTGACTGGGTCCCCTAGCCTGAACTGCTTCCCCAGCGTCTGGCAGTGCCTGCGCCCAGCCCACTCCTGCATATGCCACTACCTCGCCTCATGTCCAGGCCCAGACGGGCCGTTACCAGGATCATCTGCCTCAAACCTTCCGGAACTTTCTGTGGGCCCACTGTCCTGGTGCCACACACCTGTCGGCTCTGAGATGGCAACATGGAAACAGAATTGTCATCTCCCCTTCCCTCCTCCTCCTCCCTTCTCCTGTTTCTCCCTCTTCTGTCCACCTCTCTCTCCCTCCTTCTTCTCTCCATCCATCCATCCAACCAACCATCCATCCATCCTCCCATCCCTCTGTCTATCCATCCAACCATCCATCCATCCATCCATCCATCCATCC